>JAUZST010060259.1:0-23297 GCA_034779995.1 Parotocinclus haroldoi
ATATCATTATATGCTTTAACATTAAGATTTATACTCATGGAAATTACTTGATACTGTACTGAATTTGGGGTTTTCATTAGTTGTCAGTTATAATCATCAAAATTAAAAGAAATAAACACTTGAAATCTATCAGTCTGTGTGGAATGAATGTATACATTATACAAGTTTCACTTTTTGAATGGAATTAGTGAAATCAACTTTTTGATGATATTCTAATTATATGACCAGCACCTGTGTGTGTGTGTGTGTGTATAATATATACAAAACCAGTCTTAAAGGGATAGTTCACCCAAAAATGAAAACTCTGTCATTAATTACTCACCCTGATGTCGTTCCAGAAGCACATGGCGTTTATCCTCCTGTGGAGCACAAAAGGGGATGCAGAATGTCAAAGCTGTGTTTTCCTTGTTCTCACTGACAGTACGTGTGATTTCATATGGTATGACATAATAATTTCAGACACTATAACTGGCCATTGATGGCACCACATATTTCCATCTATAGAATTGCAACCGAAACGTGAACACAAACATCCAAAAACTATACCTGAATTAGAACATCCAGTTCATGGCTAGGAACTGATAAGAAATCTGTCTTATTATCATTATACGAATCCTTACCTGACTAGACTGGTCTTGTTTTAATTGCAAGCTGAAATGCGGCCATGAACTAGAGAAGAATTTATACAATACTTAATATCTCATATTTTAAATGGGCATTAAAATAATCATATAAACAAAGTGACTCATGACTTCCATTTTAGTTCAGATCAACCAAATTCATATGGAATGCGTCTGCTTCTTCGTAAGGTCGGAGATGTTACCATTTTGGTGAATAATGCAGCAGTGGTTCATGGGAAAAGTTTGATCAACAGTAATGACGATGCACTTCTGAAAACTCAGCACATCAACACACTCGGACAGTTCTGGGTAAGTAAGCATCGCAATTTAGTCCATTGTAATCTTCCTCTAACCTCCAAAATCACACATGTATTCCTTTGAAGAATTCAGAACATCCTGACTCACAAAAACACTTCCAAATCGTTTGGCTTGCTGTCTATTTTGGAATATTCCCATCATAACTAATCAAAGTTATTGCCAAACTGGGGTTAAACATAGCATTCCTCATAAAAACAATCAGATTCTCTTCTATAGAAGCTTGGAAATAACAAACTAGGCATAACTGGGTTGTCTTCACAGAACATCCCTGATCTGCATTTATAATAAAATGATGAAATCAAGTCTCTAATTACAGGAAATTCTTTAAGGAAACCTGAGCTACTTTATTGGTCCAGCACTGGTCAAAAACTTTATAGGCAATGCTAATAAGTCAGGTAACCATCACTGAAGGTGGTAGTTAATGTGTTGTGCTCCTAACTGAAAACATATGAAATGGTTTTAAGAGAAGTCTTTGATATGCTGGGGAATGGCAAGGCTGGAGGACAGAAGAAATAGTAGTTCACTATCTATTAATCCTGTGACTGGAGATCAAACGGCAAATGTGGGCCAAAATTCAAACATCTGCTAAATTAATCAAGTCCTTTAGCTGGCCGCGTGACTTCCACTTATGGGATTTTGCAGCGTTTCTACAGCCTTTCTTCTCATTATTGAAAATTCCTCAATCTAACAGGGGGAACAGCCGCAAGAAGCAGAACAATGCAAAATGAGTCTTGTCTTTCCTCCCCACAGACCACGAAGGCTTTCTTGCCTCGCATGCTGGAGTTGCGCCATGGACACGTGGTGTGCATCAACTCAATTCTCTCACTCTCGTCGATCCCTGGAGCCATCGACTACTGCACGTCCAAAGCCTCAGCCTACGCTTTCATGGAAAGTCTCACTCTGGGCCTACTGGACTGTCCAGGAGTGGACTGCACCACCATACTGCCCTTCCACACAGATACTGAGATGTTTCAAGGCATGCGAATCAGGTATATTACCATCAGCTGAGTTAGTGCTGTGCATGTCGCAGAACTACAGTACAGTGCAAAAGTCTTAGGTCACCATTAGATTTGCAATGGTAAATATATGGCCAAATAACAACACACTGTTGACGACTGGACCAAAAAATGTAAAACCTGGATTTGTCACTCCATAATGGTCTTTCCACTGATCTTCAATCCAATATTTGTGCGCTTTTTAGCATACCTTAGTCTTATTACCCTGCATCCTGCATCTTATTACCCTGCACAAGAAGTGGTTTCGGCCACTCTTCCAAAAAAGACCCTGTCAAGTTTCTTTGATTGTAGAAGGATCAACTTGGCATCTGGATGAAACGGACAGATGCTGTTATTGCTCAAGTGTAAAGGAAGGCCACACTAAATACTTGCTAGTGACAGTTTTTAATAATGCATACAAATCTCCTGTTGTATTCTAGTAAAGAGACTGAGAAATAATTAGAAAGGTCATTATACCATTGCTAAAACAACAAATCTAATGGTCGCCTGGTTGGTTAATACTTTTTCCCAGCACTGTAAATGTTGCTACAAACTGGATGCAGTACAGATTGATGCATAGTTATTAAGTAGTTATTCACACCATTACATTGTAAACTGCAAACATTACAAATGCAAACTTATTTGTTTACATGATGTCACCCTTTCAGGTTCCCTCAGCTGTTTCCCCCACTGAATCCTGAGTTGGTGGCTCAGAGAACTGTAAATGCCGTCAGGACTAACACTGCATTTGTTGTGCTGCCATGGACCATGCACTTTCTGGTTATTTTAAAGAGGTCAGTTCATACCACAGCTCTTAATATACAGTCAGCAGCCACTTTATCAGGAATTTTAACACCAGTCCAGACCTGCAGCTATAAAATCCAATCATGACGGCGGCACAGTGATAAAATCACGCAGGCGTAGGTCAAGATCTTCAGTTAAGATCCTATTAAGGATTAGAAAGGTGCATGTGGTCGATTAGAAAAACTTTGTATAATCATCTAACGTGATCTAATGTAACAGCCTTACACAGATTGGGGCAAAAGGTATATAGAGAGCAGCAAACCTTTCTTGAGGGACAGGAAGATAGGGAAGGTTATAGTAACCACTGGTTACAACAGTACTGATCAAAAAGACAAAATGAGCGCAGTGAAAACGTGACATGTGAAAACATCAGCATCCACATCTGGCAGCAAAGTACAGGACTGACAAACGGATAAAACGGAAGTACTTAGTTTATACGGTTATGTCAACCTAGACTGTAATTTCTAAGGAATGTTTACTGAAAAATGGTCCAACACCCAAATAATCTTCTCGAAAGCTTAACATTGATGACACGAACGAACACATCAACACCACATCAGTGTGATTGTAGTGCTGAGAATGATCCACCACTCAAATAGAACCTGTTCTGTGGTGTTCCTGTGGGGGTTGTGACCATTAGAGAACAGGGTAAGGGGGACCAACAAACTATGTACAGAAACAGGACTACAGTACGAACTACAGTCTGTTATGGTAGAACTACAAACTTCTTCGGTATAGTAAGAGGACAGTAAGTGTACAAGCAAAGGAGATGTACTTATCAAAGTGGATGGTGAGTGGATATTTGAAATTGACATTTTATTAACCTGTACACTGAAACTATTGACTATTTCTCTCATAAACAACTGATTTTCTTGTTCCCCCAGTCTTCTGCCACAAGGTGCTCTGCAGGAGATTTACAGGTTTGCAGGAAGCTATACCTGCATGAACACGTTCAAGGGACGGACTTAAAGAGCTGAAGGCAAAGAAGGCTGGAATGTGAAAAATCCCTTTAAAGCAGACTCATGCAATGCAAGTTCCACGTCACTGGAACAACACACAAGCTGTAGCACAGGACTTCAGGGGTGCTGGGACTGGTGTATCGCGGTATTTTGCAAAACAGTTTACCATGGATTCATCATTTGTAGTTGCTGGTGTTGCTCTGAATGACGGCTGGGTTTACTGATGAAAGTGTGCCATGAATTTGGAGAAAAAGACCAGAGTACAGACTGGTTAACTACGATCCAGAAAGACATTCTGGAGACACTTTGCCAGTTTTAATGAGGACTTCACAGAGTGCCATGGCTTTAACAAAAGTGTTGTAGATGAACAAGAATTGTACAGACTTTCTGTAACTTCGTGCAAGTTGTGTCTCCAATCCAGCGTATCTATCGCCACATTAATGTCAACACTGAACAGTATTTGGTATTAAAATAACGCCAGTGAACATTAGTCTGTGTGTTACATGGTGGGTATGTCCCTGGCAGTGAGCTCGTTCATTCTGGGCCAAACACACAGGCATTCCATGGTCAGCATTCCTTCACTACATGTCAGCCAAACATGAGCTCATGGCGCTCAAGGTAGGGTTGTCAAAACACACGCTCTCTTTAACAAGAAAGAATGTTGCGGACACTCGGACACTGGGTGGCTAGATGACACATTTTATGGGTTCACTTACATAATCACCTTTTGTCATCATTGTTTAATGACCACAACTTACTTTTATGAACAGATACACATATTTAGAACTGTTTATTGCTGTTCTCTTCAAATCTTTGCCTCTATTTGTCTCGTTCCACATCTAAAAATCACAAAGCAGGAAGCATTGTGATTTAGAGTCAGAACAGAGTAAGGGGGACCAACAACGTATGTACAGAAACAGGACTACAGTATGAACTACAGTCTGTAATGGTAGAACTGAATGACAGAATGGTAGAACAAAAGTAAAGTCAGATTTTAAAAGATGTTACTATACTGTTCTGAAATGTTTTTCCTCTTTCATAGCTTTACGCGTTTTAGCATGTGCAATTTCATCTTATTTTAAGCGTAACTAAAAAAAATTTAAAAAAAGCTGATACATGGCAAGCACACGGAGCTTTGAACAGCTGCAGACAAAAAGCATACAATTTATGAAAACGGCACAAAATGTTTACTTAATTCATTGCAAAAAAAGTATTTGTCATGTGGCAGAGAGAAATGTTTCGATTCTTAATCAAAAAGGCAGGGGCGTAGCTAAAGCAAGGCTCTGTCTATGAGATTCTTTTCATGTTTTGGTGGTGACATGATAACATGGGACAGAATGCATACCTTAATAAAATAAACTCATGAAAGTGAGTGACCTCATTTACGTTCACTATGAAATAAAGGCGTGGTTAGAGCGGTCGCATTGCAGCTTCAGACCTGGTTTGTTTTCTGATCTAGACTCTGTGGAGTTTGTATGTTCTTGCTGGGTCTACTTATGTTTCTTGTTACACTGCACAGAACATTTGTTAGTCTCCCTGAGAGCAGGAACTGGATTGGATATGAAAATGCCTGAAAGAATGATGATGAATGAATGGAAGAATTAGGAAAATGTATTTATGCATTTCAGGGTTAGGGTTTAACAAATAAACTATTTACAAATACATGTTTACATTTACATCATTATGGGGTTTAAGTCTGGAAGGCCAAATGAATGGATTTTGTCTTTTATTGCTTACTTTGAACCATGTTGTGTAATAGCCATCTACTTAAATGCTATTAAAACAAAAAATGGTGAAATGGTGGATGCTCTAAAACGTAATTAGTATATAACAACATATTTAGGTGATGCCAACACTTTGTGATGCAAACATTCAGATTGAAAGAAAGAATATCTCACTATAGTTGTACTTGTCTAGGGAATTGATCTGATCAAGATTTTCCCAACAATGAAATTCAATCACAGACGTGCCCCGCCTCCCCTGATAAAATAGTCCAATCCAAACAGGCCTGTAAGCATCTTTAGGGCTGATTAATTGACTTAATCATTATTCGTCATGATACTAATCAAGTACATCCACACTGAGGCAATGTTTATCAGCTGTGATGAATTAGATGCATGTCTTTGGAATTCTGGCTGAAACTGGAGTACCCAGAATACATACAGGACATGTAAACCCTATGCAGTAAGTGTCCGAGGTTAGAATTGACTCAGGGATCTTTGGAGCTCTGCGCCGACTGCATTAATTGCTTGTGTGACCATTGTGTTTATTTATAGGCAAATATGACACAAAAGGGCTTCATTCTACTGCTGTTTATGATGCAAGAACTATATAATATACCTCTGTCAGAAATTCATTCCTCTATATAGTGTATTGGCTCTTAGAACAGACACTTATTCAGGTTCTTTATAAGAGTGCTCAAGAATCTATATTACCTAATTGAGGTCCAGGTACCATTAAAAACAAGATATTTTTGGTCTAAATTGAAGTCAGATATGCTAAAATATGCTAAAACCATAGAAAGTATATGATGAACAAAAATCCAGTTGGTACACTTGATATGATCGAAGTGATGACTATTTTGTTTTCTCAGATTATTTGTGTTTTTCTAGTCACAGAGTTTCCCCTATTAAAAAGTCAGATGTTCTTCCTCCACCAGTGTGTGAATTTTAATCTGTTAAATGTATGTTTTTTATAAAAAAAAAATTAATAAAAAAATATATATATAAATGAAGTTCTGATCCTACAATTGGCCCTGGTGTTCACTGGCTGTTTATTGAACACTCTGGTATCAACTGGACTCACCAAGTGACCTCATTAATCCCTCAGTGGACAAGGCTTTGGTTTAGACTATGACATCATCAAAGACTGGGGCTCATCCTGAACTAAAAAAACAGTAGTTGCAAATACTTCTCCCAATCTTTAACTCCTTGGACTGAGGATGAGAGAAGTATACTCAAACACCAACGTACAACTCAAGTTCCATTGCTTCAGCCAGAGACTGACTGGGTGACAGAGAATGGGAATGGGGTGTTGAACTGCTCTGCTGTCACTTGCTCCTTTCTCTCCTTTTTGGTCCTGAAGTCTACCATCCTCTAATTGCATGTCTGACTAGTCCCCTTTCTCCTAGAGAACATAGTTTCGCCAACTATGTCCCTCTGGCATCAGGATGAGCCAAACCAGCATGGCTCATTTCACTGACTGATAGTCCAACAAGGTTTCCGGTGGCAGACTACGCATGTCAGAGAGGCCTGAATTCAGAGCGAAAACACTGAGGTATGCAAGAGTCAACTTGGGCTGTCGTCCTGTACAGCAGAAGGGAAGTGAGTGAGTTCAACAGTCTCTGTGGAGTCTGTGTGATTTAAGAGAACATCTCCTGCTTTTTGTTTTGTTTTGGTTTTTTTTCCTTACTAATACTAATATAAATAATAACATTGAGGCATATCTCAAGCCCAACACTGCTGACATCAAAATTAGACAAGCACTAGAATTCAATTTCAAATCTTGGACTTTCAGGCGACCAGTGTTGCCAGTGGAGGTTTTTTTGGAGCAGGATCATGACATGAATCTGTGTCATGGGCTGCACGTGTGTTGGAGAAGTCAGCTCGGATCTCAGGGGGTGAGTTCAGAGCAAGGTTAGCCAAATAGGAGATTAATGTGAGGAGGCTGTTGGATGGACAGTTCACCCTGTGATGAACTCTGTCAAGGGAGAGAAAAGCTTCTCAAGAGCCATCACAAGTGGAAAGGCAGATCACATCGGCTGTCTAGAGACACAGCAGAGCCAGATCTTACTTCATAGTTATAGCACAAAATCTATAGAGTTTCATGATGAAGTATTAAGACAAGGGGGTGAGAAACCGAATTCTTGATTTACATATTTGCGCAGGCGGCATTGTGGTCAGCAGGGTCGCCTCACAGCTCCAGAGATCCCCAATTCAATTCTGACCTTGGACTTCCAGATGAGTTAACAGGCTGCTTAAATTTGGCCCAGAGTGAACGTGTCTGTCTAGTTTCGATGTAACCTGGCTCCTGTCATGAACAGCCATTGATGCTGATGTGACTTTCTATAAATAATAAATAAATAAACAGCTTGACTTCCCCCATAAGAAAACTGTTATATATTAATTAAGGTAACAATATAATTTTTTTTATTTTCTATAACACACTTCAGATTCAGTTACTTCATGGCTTGTTGGGGGTCTGATGAAGTTTATATCTTCGCTTGAAAATTGGATGCTGTTTTCAGTCATTTTTATTCAAAATCTCCATTAGATATAGCAATATTTAGAATCTTAGATGAAGTGCTGCAAGAACATCTTAAAAGCAGACTACTTGTTGTATTGGGGTAGCCCTCTGCGTATGCAGTGGCATAAATGTGCATTAGAATAAACACTAAATATATAAAGTGGTTTAACACTGAAGTGTTATAAAGTGGATGTGAAATGAAGAAAAATGAATTTTTAATTAACATTTTCATTACATTTTATTATTATATTAACTAAACATGCCTGCAGCGTGGCTTGCTTTCTTTTAAATGTCCATTACTCCATGAGAACAGCCGAAAGAATCTGACTGCTGTGAAATTGGTATTACGGGACACAGCAACGTTTTGATGACGTCCCTTCTTGAAAGTAGCTTGAACGCAGACAGTTTTTGCTGCGCAACGCAACATTAGAGAAATGGTTAATTCTAGAGGTAGGTTATATTATTCTATAGTGATTATGTAATTATGATATAGCACTATATCAGTCTAAGCATTAGGTACAGCACTGTACAAAAGTCTTAAGCGTTCTATATTTTTTAGTTTGTTTCCTGTTTTTTCTTTATTTAACTTTTACCCTCTTAATTTAAGTGGGGCACAGCAACTTTTTGATGACGTCCCTTCTTGAAAATAGCTTGAACACAGACAGTTTTTAATAATTAAAATGAGTTGAACATTACAGAAATGGTTCTATAGTGATTAGATAATTATGTTAAAGTATTATATCGGTTTAAGTATTAGATACAGTACTGTACAAAAGTCTTACGCATTCTAGATTTTTCTTTATTTAACTTTTAGTGGTCACTGCACTGCAATTATATACTGAAGTACGTATAGTTTGTTAGTCCCTTTTGCCTCTCTTCTCTAATGGTCAGGACCCTCACAGGAGACCATGGATCAGGTACTATTTGGGTGGTAGATCATTCTCAAAACTGCAGTAACACTGACATGGCGGTGGTGAGTTCGTATATGTTGCACTACTATGAGAAGACCAGACACAACAGTGCTGCTGGAGTTGTAAACCACCTCAGTGTCACTGCTGGACTAAAAATAGTTCATCAGCCAACTATACTCAGCCACCAGCATCATGTAGGAAGCATCATGTAAACAATAGTAAAGGATTAGAGAATGACTAACACAAAATGTGCAACAACAGAAGAGATACACTCTCTGATTTCATATCTACAAAGTGAGGCAAATGCTGGCCAATGAGTGAGCAGTGTTTTAAAACTCCAGTAGTGCCACTGTGTTTGTTCTGATAATACCAGTTCAACACACCACCACCATATCAGTGTCACTGCAGTGATGAGAATGATCCCCAACCCTAATAGTACCTGATCTGTGCTGGTCCTGAGGGGTCCTGACAATTAAAGGGGAAAAACAAAGTAGGTAGAGAAACAGATGGACTACAGTCTGTAATTGTAGATACAAACTGCACTGACCACTACATCTTAAATAAAGAGCAGAGTAGCAAATGAATGATAAATATAGAATGCCTAAGCCTTTGGCACAGAAATGTATATTGTATGCATGTCTGAGTTCCTAAACCTATTCTGTTGAATGCGGCTTTCAAAAAACCCCTACTTAATTTATTATGCTGACCCTAGACCTTTGATGTCTTAGACTCAAAGCACTGTATATTTGATGATATTCAAGATGGTTTCATTTTCTGGCAGCGTCGCAGGGGAAACAAGCATGAAATCAAATATTGGCTGACTGGTGCATAACCTACAGTATGAAGAGTTTTTCACCATCTGGCTTCATGAAATGCAGGTTTTGAACACTAAGATGGATACACATCTTAATCTTGGATATATACTGGAAATCCCATGCCAAACTTAGTGGTGTTAACAGCTTAGCTCCTAGTTTGCAGCAGAGTCTACCCTGTCTCTGGGTTATGGTCCAGCGCAATTCGGCTGCACCCCTGCTTACTTATCTCTGAGGACCAGCTGGCATTGTGTACATCATTAACAATACACCAGTGACTGAAAGACAGGAAAAGACAGGTTTCTCAGCGAAGGGGAGGACCCTGTCATCGCCATTACACTGTTACAATGTAGCAACCTCCGTCTACATGCTGTGTGTCGCTGTAAGGGTTAAGCCGACCTGTTTACACAAGAGCCAAAAGTAACAAGAGCACTGTGCTGAAATACTAAAATAAAACAATAAAATAAAAAAAGAGGACATTTCATTTACATATACTATGAAAACACAGCACACTGAATCTTAAAATAAAAGTACATGTTTATGCAAACTTTGGACACTGCTGGTAAATTACGTTTGTGACTATTACTATGAATTAATAATGGTAATTTAATTAAAATTATTAATAAATCAATACATTAAAGTAAGGGCAGTGCCGGCACAGTGGTTAAGGTGATGGACTCTTGGATGAGAAGGCTGAAAGTCCAGGTGCCCAGCTAAGGCTAGCCTGTCAGGTCTTCCATGTTCCATACTTGCTTAATCCAGTTTTTGGGGGCTGGGGTTGATTGGGGACAACAACTACAGGCGGAAACCATCCCTGGAGTGGTCGTTCATTGCAGGGCACTAACACACTCACACTCACAGTCACACACACACATTTATATACACCAGTCAAACTAGACTGCTCACAAAAACTAGGGGGTGAACAGAAGCATGTTAAACTGGACGAGAGTGCCACACATCACCCAAGCCTGCCATAACTCACTAACAGTAATGGGGCATGTACAGGATCAGATTGTTCAACAGTTCTTGTTGGAACCTCTGCCACTTTTTCCCCCCAGCTCAAGAAGTGAAGTGGGAGGCATTGGATGGTTTGCCAGACGTCCTCCCAGGACATCCCAAGCATGTTCAATGGGATTCAGATCTGGAGAACATAAAGGCCAGTCCATGCATTCAATTCCTACCTCCTGAAGCATGTTGTTGACGAGACACGCGGTGGGGTCTTGCATTATCGTCCATGAAAAGAAAGTTGTTTCCAACTGCTCCAGCATAGGGAACCACTATTAAGTACAGGACCTCATCTCGGTATCTAACAGCAGTCAGAAATCCATTTCTGACGTGGAGCTTTATCGCATGAAATGTACATTGTCCTGTGTTCCTCGTTCATGCCAGGTCAGGACATGTTAATTATCTGGCTGCAAACTGAACCATGACTCATCAGAGAAGAGGAGAGTTACCACTCATCACGGGTCCAGTGATGATGCTCATGCAGTTCACCACGATGGAGCTGATTTCGTATGGTCTGGGTGCATATCTGTTGTCCAGTGGCAGCAAGAAACTGTCCCTGAAACTCTGCATTGCTGTACCTGCTCCTTCTTGCCAATAACGTCAAGCAGCGGTCATCATCTGCTATTGTGGCAGATGGGCGACCCTGTGCTAATCTTCTTCATACTGTTCCAGTCTCTTAAAAGCGATTCCAACACTTTGGGATGTTCCAGCTGCTGTTGCCACTGTTGTCTGTGTTTGACCAGTTTCATGACGTCCTAAGGTTCTCCAAGCTACACATTCAGGCAAATTGTGTTTCATTGCAAGGGCTATAATTCTTATTATTATTTTCCTTCAAGACCTGCTGCTGTGGGTGAAAGCTCATAAAATTTAGAACAAACATCAATGCTTCAGGTGTTGCCCAGGGAGTTTTGTGTCCAGGACGCACTCGCACCCACTTTGGCAAACATGCGAGGAAATTTCCCTATTTTCAGTATATTTTAAAATGGCCACTGTGGTGGCCTAGTCATTAGGGTGGACTAGAAGACCTAGGGTTCAAGTTCCACCTCTGTTATGCTGCCACTGTTTTGTCCTTGTGCAGGACCCTTAACCCACAACTGCTTGTACTGAAAGACTGTATCAGTTTCAGTCAGTCTCTCTAATTAGAGAGATTTATCTGCTAAATGACATAAATGTATAAATGGAAGTGAGTTTGTGAGTTAGTTACTATACATGAAGATGTTGCTGATCTTATGGAGGTCTTGCGATACTTTAATTAAACGTCTTGTCATGCACACGGGAAGGTGTCAATAACTGAATTGAGCGTTACATAATACGGCTCAACCATAACAGATTATTTCAGTGTGATGACCACGCTGATATAGCAGCACAGAAAGAATGGCTTTCTCCCAGATCTCACCTATACAGCTGCTACGATGTTCATCTGATTCCTGAACATTTTCTTTGTGGAACTGTTTATTTGCCAGGGGTGTGACTGCCTCCCATCGCCCCTAGTAGCTATATTTATGTTTGTTTCCTGCATAAATTTCGAAACTCCAAAAAAAAACCCAAGCAATTTGATCACTGTGCCTAAACTGAGACTAATGTAAATATCATGCTAAAATCAAATCAAAGGCTGTGTGAGATCTAGAAACACGGCCACCAACACAAAACTGAATCCTAAACGAACCACTACCTTCAAACATTTTGCCTAAAATATTCTAGCCCACTTAATATATTATGAAGCTGGTGTCTTACGTTTTGCCTCAAGCTAGCTAACTGGCTAGAAACCAGCATTTATAAATCAAACTGCAGGTTGCCTTCTCTGAAAAAATAATGACACAACTCTATGACACACCAAGTAACTGAATTTCAAAAGGCAAATACAAATGATATCAACAAACATTTTACAATATTTACCCCAATGACTTATATACACTTTAAGAGTAGAGGCTACAATAGCAACAATGGGGACATTTTGACATTCACTTTATTAAATACACTTTGCGAGTACCAGATTGAACCCCATTTTACCTCTGAACCGTCTTAATTCTTTATGGCATTGATTCAACACGGCGTTGAAAACATTCCTCAGATATTTTGGTCCATATCGACGTGATAGCCACATCCTAAATGTGCTCTGTTGAATGGTCTGGTAAGCTTGAGCGCATGACATGGTGCTTTACCCTGCTGGAAATGGTCATCAGTAGATGGTACACCGTGGTCATAAAAGAATGGACATTTTCAGCTGGTATTAAGCAGCCAGAAGTGCCCCCCCCCTCCACACTATAACACCATCAGCAGCCTGAACTGTTGGTACAAGGCAGGGTGGATCCATGCTTTCATGTTTATGACAAATTTCGAAGCCACTATCTGAATGCTGCAGCAGAAATCAAGACTCGCAGGTCAGGCAACATTTCTCCAATCATCGATTCACCTATTGCCTGTTCTGAGCTGGCAGGAGTGGAACCCAGTGTAAAGCAGTAATAAATCCAATTCATGGTTTGACATGCCCTCACAGATGCTGGTCAGAGTGATTATTTGAGTTATTATTGCCTATCAGCATGAACAAGTCTAGCCATTCTCCTGATATCAACATGACATTTTTAAAATATAGAACATGTTTTATTATTACATTTGTTAATATAAAGTTCACCAAAACCCCACTGAGCATTTATGGGGGAATCGAGAAAACCAAGCATTCAGTATCATTAGAAGACTCTCTTGCATTATTGTGAAATCATGCTGGGGTAACATGGATCATCAGATTTTACACAAACGTAGACCAAATACTAATCAACTCTACAATTTCCCAACAGATTTTGTTTTTAAGTATTCTTTGTTTCACTCAAATCATTATACCGATTGCATAATTTGCAAAGAAAAATCTCTGTATTAAGTTAATTACAAGCATTTTCACTAGTGTCCTTAGACTTTTGGGACCGGCTAAATGTATATACACCATTATATAGTATCTACAGTGCATTTTATACTATATTTAGCAACATGTTTTTGGGTTCTGGGTTATACAAAATAACAAACAAACGAACAAAGAAACAAATGAAAACCACAATTTTATTAGGCTTTATGACGTACACCTTTAAAAGAAAATGTCGTTTACAAAGTGTGTAATTCACTTTACATTTTAGGCAGTTGTTATTAGCTATTAACATTTTACACTGCTGCACGTTTACCATCAATGTACAACACACACACACTTGCCAGACTCTCAGAACACGGCCTTTGCCGAAAATACACTTGTTCTTTAGGTACATTCACATGATTGATAAAAGTGACAAATGTCGGTATCACACACAGTGTCAGGAGCAAAATCCCACTTAGACCAATGAAATTCTTCGTAGTTAAGTTCAAGACAGGCCATAAAACGGTAGGGAGAGAAGGATGCATACATTATTTTTAACATCTTTGGCCATTTGTAAACTTGCTTGAATGAACAAAGCACAAAAGTGTAGATAAACGATACGCACAGGCCTGTGTAGCAAAATTATTTTAACAACAGTGGCTAAATTGAAAAATAAAGAGCCGAGAAACTCAGCTGCAATCCAGTGGATTTGCCAGTTTAGGCTTTTGGTAAATTAATGAAATGGAAACGATGTTTGTGGTACACAAGGAGAAATGCAGAACACAAGGGAACACAATAACATTACCAACAACAAAAGGGACCAAATTGTCCACTTGACCACTGCAGAGTAGTTTAAAAGAAAATAAATCTATGCAGCTCAGGTCAAATGGCAAACTATTAGGGGAAAGCCTTAAATGTGATTCTGATTTTTCGTAACTGCATGACTTGGGAAAGATGATTTACGAAGTGATGGCTACATCACTGGTTTGAATCGCTTTCCAATACATGAGCAATTTCTTCTTTTCATGCTAAGTGTTAATTTGTAACGACGCTGGGTTTAAGCTCCACACAGTGTTGATAGTTTGTGAAATACTGGCAGTGTTCACTACAGTGTAAGCTTGTTACTGACACGTCAACAGTGTGTTGTGGAGCCTTTATATGTGGTCCTTCATGTGGTTCTGGTGCTCCACAGTTCATATATACCCCTCACAAAAAGAGAGGACATTTCTAAATGAATGAACAAAATACCCTCAATAAAATATCCCCAATTTTTTGTGAGCAGTGTAGCACAGCACTTCTGCTGTTTCATGGACGATGGACATACTTGCAATGACTTCCCATGGTGTAACCAGTACAAGTTTCTGGCATGAACATGACTACAGATACGGCTTAAGGGGAAAAACCTGAGTGTTGATCCACTGCTGTTTTTAGGAAATATAAATAGTGGATGGTGCACATGATTTTACACTGAATGTTTGAAAAATAACACCAGGTTGTACTTGAAAACCCAAACACTCATGACTCTTAGAAATTGATGACCCACCAGGTAATGTATGCTCTTCTAAAAGACCACATTTATTTGTGTTTTCATTAGAATTAACTCTTTGCCGGCTGTTACAGTGTGGATGTACATTATTACTATAGATTTACACTGTGTTTCAAAATGTCCCTAATGAAAACTTATTGTAAAAGAAAAAAAGGTCAACTAAATATACCAAGACAACTGCATTAGGGCTTTCGTCTCATGACTGGTGTGCATCAGAGTAAAAGTCGAGGGAGACATAAATCACACTTCCTTATATGCCTATGCCAGTACTTGCTCAGTAGGGAGCCACGAGACCAGCAGCAGTTTCTACGTCAGTGCAATTTGATCACAAGCCACGCTCTTCCATATAGAAAACTATTTTAAAGGCAGTTTTGTTACATTAATCTTCATCTTTAAATCTTTGCACAATGTTTTAGTTATAATATTTACAATACATGGCATTACTTGCCCTATACACAAAGATGTACAATAATATTTCTAGGCATATGTGCAGCAACACACGCCGCTCAAACGCTAAAGAAAATAAGATAAAACCTTGCATATTTGTCATAGTTACATATGTGCTTGGCGGAAGATATTACAAGTATATTACAGTGCTTACGTCCTGAAACAAACCCTTCATCGTTATCCTGGGTGCTATTTAAAGCCTGGTTTATATTTCCATCTGAACGGGTTTCCAAAGCCTTTGGATAGTTTAACAGCAGCATCGGATAGACAGGGGTGAGGCAGGGGTAAGGCCACTACACAAAAACAAGAGTACAGACTGAGCATCTCTTTCCAACAATAAAGTTGTGTAAAGAGGGAGTTTAGTGAGTCTTTCTCTTATATCTAGTGTTAAAGAATGAGCAGATATTTACAGTCCAGTAATATCTCAGTAGCAAGGTGATAGAATTGTTCCTGTTTAAATCAATGCATTTGTAACATGGGAGCACCCTGGTCTCTTATCCAGAGTGGTTTACTACAATCCAAGCAACTGAGGGTTAAGGGCCTTGCTCAAGGTCTCAACAGCATCGGGTTGGCAGAGATGAGATTTGAACTCTGGACCTCGAGGTTCACAGTTTGGTACTTTAAATGCTTAGCCGCTACGGTCCACAATGAGCGTGTTTACATGCACTTAATAATCCGATAGCTTGCAGAAAAAGGGAAAGTCAGTAATCTGATCAACAAGCTTACATGCTTGGGAAATGTAGTGAGGTGGGGAAGGTTTAGGGCAGGCTATACTATCATATGTGCCGTATATTACACTCCCTGGTTTACAATAAATTCCATTTACAACAGTTTTGCCAAAACGGTAAATAGCGGGGTACCAGTACTGACTTTTAAAGTTTACATCACATCAATTTCACAGAAGGATGTGATGTAAACTTCAAACTTTACGACTGGTACTCCTATGTTAAACATTCTCCACCTCATGACATTTCCCAGTGCTCATCACTCCCTACCTCACACACCTCCTCCTCCATCACAGGTAAGTGAAGGATCGTGGCATAGCGTAACTGAAAAGTGCTTAAAAGACTTAAACTACAATCAGGCAAAAGTAGTTCATATAAAGCTTATTTCGTAATAAAGCACTGAATACCCATTGTAAAGTGGTATCAAATAACCAAATAATGTTTTTACTCGGGCATCAAACTCAATGTTCATTTCGCTGCCTTTATTCCAACAGTGCGTTTAATACCAGGGCTGCCAGATCCGGTGAGAAAAAAGCTCCCTTGGATCAGTGGAAAAACAGCCTAATTAATATAATTTGAATAAGAGGACCTGGCAAATGTGTTGGTTAAGTTTGTGTGAATGACCAGATTGAGGGAAAAAAAAAACATTAAATCGGGTAACTTGTATCCATGAGAAACCCAGTTACGAGAATAAAATCTGTCACTCTACATCAGATTTCTTAGTCTGATTTCTAGATTGGAGTATGCTGTTCACATGAATAATTAGATAACTGCAGAAATCCAATTACGATCCTATTATTAAGAGCATGTAAATGCACTCATTGTAAATGTAAATGCCTGTGTCACAGATCCAGCCCCCCATAGAGAGGAGCACTGAGAGTCAGGAGCCTCTGGCACTCTGGGAATACACAAGAAAAAAATTGAAAGCACACATCTTAAACCAAACTATACTGACATCCCTCAGAATCTTCTGCACCAAGCAGTGTCAAGGGTTGGTTTACAGAGCTGAACCACACAGGTTCTCATCCTTTTAGAGTTGGTGAGAATTCTCACATTCACCTGGTCTGGAGACGATTAGAAGATCAAGGAGGTGGCGGCGTGTTGAAGGACCAGGGGGTGCGGAGTCAGTCTGCAGATCCACAGGGTCGTGGCATCCAGGGATCAAGAGGGTGGTGGTGCCGGTAAGGACTATGTCTGTCTCCTTAAAGGCTCCTGAGCCTCAATGCTGCTCAGCTTGGGGTGGATCTGTGACTGCAGCATCATGGAGACCAGGGGTTACCCCACGTTACACAAAAGGGCAATAAGAACAGTGACAACGCTCTTTGACTGAGCTGTTTTTCTTAACTAGTCACTTTTTTTTACTAGTGCCTGTATGCAAGGACCTTTCTTTGTGGACAGCTAAAATGGCCCACTGTACTGATAAACCATGACGCTTTGCCAAAGGTTTATTTCAGGCAATCAGAAGCACTTCTGATGAAACATAAACCAGGCTAAACTCTCCTTAGTAACGCAAGCTACAAAAACAGTGCAAGAAAATGCCTACCAACTGACAACATGTTGACAACAGGTTGAGCTCATTTAGTTAGGAGTCTAATAGCAAGCTGTCCTCATTCTCACTCGAGGGTAACATGAGCTGCTGCTCATAATAAAGGCTCTTGGCATAGTTGATTTCTTGGGAAATCTTCACAGCCAGGCTCTCACTCCTCACGTGGACCTGGACAAATAGAAAAGTCAGCTTTCACAGGTCTGAGAATGCCTCTGGGATATTTGATTTAATCACTGTCGTCAGTGAAACTCTTGATAGTGCAGTTAACTCTTTTTACCATAGGCTTTTGATGAGATGGACCCGGAATCGCCAGACCACTACTACTGCTTTCTGCTTTCTTGGTGAGCTGGACGTACACTTTCCCATGGTCCTTGGAGACCAGACAGTGGTACAGGTCATCGTATTTGACTTCCAGAAAAATGGACTCTCGATCGACATACTCCCCAGGTTTGAGGAAGTACACGACTTTAGAGGAGATGAGCACACAGTAGGTATCTATGGGCTCCACAGCAATAAAGCTACAGAGAAAGGATGACCAGAGGAATTATGAATGCCATTATGGCTGGGCAACATAATCAATAAAATACCTTGAGAATGTAATATTATGTGCAGATAATATTATACGTAGCAGTGCATAACTTTAACTTTCAACAAGAAACTCCCTCTCTCTCTCCCCCCCCCCTTATTTATATATAATTTAATTAGTTAATTATATAACTAAATATGTTGATACTATAAAATACTATACCTGAAGAACTTTGCAAAAGTCTTAGGCATACTATTTAAGCATTTAAATAAATACGTATTTTATTGGTCACTGTACTTTTTAGACAACAATTTGTAAAATTACAGACTGTAGTCCATCCATTTCTCTACAGTTTGTTAATATTATCTACTCTGTTCTCAAACGAGCAGGACCCTCACAGGACCACCACAGAACAGGTACTATTTGAGTTCAGCAATGCAGTGAGCGTGAATGACTGAGGAGAGTGACTAATGTGTATTACTGTGTGTTGGGCTTGGTCAGACACAGCAGTGCTGCTGGAATTTTAAAACACTGTTTAATTACTATCGACTTTATTGGATACCTTTACTTTATTACTCCACCCCGTAAATGTAAAATCAGAAACTGTAGCTCATCTGTTGTTGCACAGTTTGTGTTAGTCGTCCTCCAGTCCTTCATCAGTACTTACAAGACGCTGCGTGCAGGACATTTGGGCTGGTGGACAATATTCAGTCCAGCCGTGAAACAGAGGTAGCTTAAAACTCCAGCAGCACTGCGGTGTCTGATCCAGTCATACCAGCACAACACACACCAACACACCACTGCCACATAAGTGTCTGCAGTGCTGAGAGTGATCCACCATTCAGTACCCGATCTGTGGTGGTCTTGTGGGAGCCCTGACCATTAGAGACGAGAGTAAAGGGGACTAAAAGTATGTACAGAAACAGATGGACTACAGCCTGTAATTGTACAATGACAAAGTGCACTGGAAATTCTTCAAAATATAGAATGCCTAAGCCTTTTGCACAGTACTGTTTATGATACGCGTGTCTGAGTTTAGAACTCCTCCATAATCTCACATGTCAACCCATGATATATTGAAACATTCGCAAAGTGGTAGGGAGTTTACATTTTTGTTAACGTAGTGCAAACTTGCTTCGTAACAAATGACAGGTAGTTCAGTAAGCACAACGGATTGAATTAATTTAAGTTCATTATTACTACTACAGAGTATTTCCTTATTCAGTATTTCATTATACTATTCTGTTCATGACTGTTAATGTACTGCAACATTTGCAATCTACACTGTATTTGCCCTGTAATACTACTTGCACTTCTGGTAGATGCTAACTGCATTTCGTTGACATGTACCGTGCAATGACAAAAAGGTTGTATGTATCTATGGATCTAACCAAAGAAGTGGTTTCTTTTTCATCGTCTTGTTTATTCAAGGACCATGTTTTGTCCCCAAGGTTATTCTGATTGGCTGTTTACAGTCAATCTTTCTCAAAACAAAATAAAGCAAAATAAAGCACAGGTCTAATGACATTTCAGCCATTAATAATTGTAATGAAATGAAGCAAAATAATGCCTGTCACAAATTTTAGGTCCAATTCCAAAAAAACAGCAACAGAAAATGTCACCTGATGTCTGAATGGCTGAGTCTGTTGTTTAGGGTTGGGTAGCAAAATCTGGTTCTGTCTCAGAAATTGATCAAAATTCCAAAAACTGTGTACTTACTTGTGTACTTACAATAAAATTACATTTCACTGTGAGAGAAATGAAAAAGGTAAAATGCTATGTGTAGCACTAGAAGCAATATGTTTGGCAAAATATCTAAGGCACCTGCATGATATTGAGATTCAGCAGTGTGCCTTGTTCCACCAACTGCTACCTCCCTAGCCTGAATGCTGTGTTAGCCAGGAGAGTAAAATGGTTAACTTGAACAAAGCTTAATGACCTAGAAACACCAAAATGTCTATCCCTTATTACTGGTGATAAATACTCTCTACTGTTGAAATGATGACCCTTTAATCCAAAAGGATGTTGGTTATGTTGGTTTTTTTTTAAGCCTATTATTAGCCTATTTTTTTAAGTCAATTTAAGCCTATTATTATCATAACTAAGTTATTATTATTAAGTAAAACGCTGTGCATTACAATTATTAATTCATTATTAATTATTATTTTAAGCCATGTTTTGGCCAACATTATTTGTTGCTTTTACTTCAATAAGTTTAAATGGAAGGAAACAAGATAAACATAAATGATTACTTTTGGAAAGGAGCCATAACAAAAATATATTATTTATACCTAAGCATTTTTTCACAGTTTTGGAGTCAGATTTTTTAACTCACAATCAAAATGGACGGAATCAGATACCCAACCCGACTAAATGCTCACCACTACACTAAGCACTTAAATATTACCTGCATATTTCATTAAAATTATTGTTTGTGATTGGCTTTGCCTATATCACATACTTGCAGTATTTTAGATAGATTCTGTTTTTGGGATATTGCTTATCTGTACTAGCACGAGAAAATGTCTACTAATACAATTACAAAAAAAAAAATCTGGAAATTGCTCTGGATGAAGACAATATGTCAAAAAAGTTCCTATTAATAATGTAATCTAATTGCATTTCATGATTTGTTATGATGACTGGGGGAACCTTTATTTTAGTTCATAATAGTTCGATCCATACCTAAACTGAATGCCTCAATTTATTCGGCATAATATTTAGCTCCAAATGATTCTAGTTATGTATGTAGTCATAACCACGCTTTTAATACATGCAATACATTACCACCCAAATATAACATAAGAACAAAGCAGTACGTAAAAAAAGATACTTAATCACATTCAAAGTCTGCATTAAGGACAGCTGGTTAAAATCCACAACAGATATGCAACATGCTGTGCATGTGCAGGAGAGAGATAATAAAAGCGGAGCTATGCCCTGTCTGGTGAGCTACTGGTGAGAGTAATGGGTTGTGTGACACCTCTGAGGGGAGAGAGGTCAGCCGTGCCACGGGTAGGAGGGGTGGGGGCTGATCTGGATGGATTAGCCTCAACGGAGATAATCGCCTTTCCAAGCTCAGTTACAAGCACAGGGACATTGCTGAGACTGACAGAAGCTGCTGCATGCATCTTGAAATTCAGGAATTATACAGCGCAGCTATCTATCTATCCATCCGTTCTATTCTCTAGCTGTAAAAGCATCACTGCAGACAAGTACAAATCAGATCCATAGGCTTTTTTTTTTTACATAGGCACAACTTTTATATGGCTGAGGTGTAGATTTGCTGCTTAAACTAAAAGGTTGAACAAAAACAAGGTATTAACCATAAAAAAATCCCACTATTTTCAATCAAAAGTAACTGGACAAACTAAAAATGATAGATATTATTTGTAATACTGTAATGAGATGCTTTGCCAGGACACTTACTGCAGCCATCAAGTCTGTCTTCAGTAATTCAAATCATGCTCAACTGGGTTGAGGTCAGGTGACTGACTCACTGAAGAATATTCCTTCTTTTTCCTTTGCCTTAGGAAGTTACTGGGTTGCTTTTGTGGCATGGTTTGGTTCATTATCCATATGTATTGTGACTTAACTTGTAATTATTGTTTGCAACATTTGGTTAAATATAATAAGAAAGTGTAGCTTTATACAACACTTTATCCTGCATCTTCTACTAGAAGCCATATCATCATTAAACACCAGTGACCCAGTTACTGCCAGCAACACAGACTTTGGAAAGAATGCACCTATGTGGCTGAAAGTGTTCTTGACCTAACTAAATGTTGTGAAGAGGTTTTTATTTTTCCGGCCTTTTGCTGTAGCTGTAACATTTTTGAGAATGTCCTGTTACATCTCTCTGACAGGACTGTTTTGTTCTTTTCAGATTATCGATGGTCTCCTTCACTTGCATTGACACCTCTTTGGATGGTATATTCAGAGTTCCCCGGAACTGTTAGTGAATGCATATTCAACACTTGTACTCAACTCCAGACCTTTTATCGCCTTAATTTGTGACTACATAATTAGGGAACAGGCCACATCTGGCTATGACGCTAATTATCAGTTACTTGTCCTAGCCTGTTAAAAAGGAGGGACTGTGTAAGAAATTACTGTAATAACAACATGGTAAATGCTATATTTCTGTTGTACCACCTAAATTAAAGCTGAAATTCAATCTTGATTGCTTAATTTCAAATCACTGTGGTTGTACACAGAGTCAGTATAACAACATTTGTGTCAGTGTTTATGGAATATTTTTCCTTTTTCCAGACCTAGTAATTTCACTGATTTATCAGGGTAAAAAGAGTATTTGTTGAGCCTTATGTTTTTCAATTTTCAAAGATTTTTAAAAACAAGTCATATCACAAATTAGGCACATAAATTTAAAGGAATTTAACTTTATACTGCTCTTGTCAAACTTCCATTTCATTACTCGACCATGTGAGACACCCATACTTATTGTTTATGCCCCAAATAGCCTATTCCTTACATTCTACAAAGTACTGTATATATAGAGGACTATTAGCCAATAAGGAACCAAATTTCTGATGCTTCCTCAAGGGGATTTGCTCATTACAGCAGATTCTGTTGCAGAAGCACACAGGTCAGTGTAACTATGTGGTTTCACAGCATGCCTAGAAGATGAGATAACTGCTTGCACATGATGCTTCTAATAAAAGCAATGAAATGTTTCTTTGTAATAAAAATTCTAATTGTGGTAGTTGCTACTGTGTTATCCATGTTAATTGCATTCCAAAATGAAAAAGTGCATTCTGAGTTTAACACTTACTACTCGGAGTGAATGTTGTCCGTGAGGTGAAAGAGTTGCTCCTGTCCGTCAGCTTGAGTGGGGGAGAAGCGAGGCAACAAGCCCTGAGGGCCCTTACAGCAACGCGGCTTCCTCACTCGATGAACACTCATCCTGCCACACACACACACACACACACACACACACACACACACACACACACACACACACACACACACACACACACAC
>JAUZST010060270.1:0-23294 GCA_034779995.1 Parotocinclus haroldoi
GCTTCCAGCACCTCATATCCTACATACTGAGTATAAACAACAGCTATTTACTGTAAATCCTCATATTTTATCATTTATAACATTCCTTTATTGTTAGAATGAATATTTTTAATATATTTTTAAATAATGTGATTTTTTAAATGTAAAAGTTCCGTAAAAACCTGCGAAACAGCAAAAATCTGTGATATATTTTTTCTAATAATATTTTTGGAAAACCCGCGATGCACAGAGTCCATGAAAAGTGAACCGCGAAGTGGCGAGGGAACACTGCATATTGAAGATCATATTAGTGTTCTGACTATCATGGGATTCCTTACACAGTCACCTGACCAAAATCCTATGGAACATTTATGGGGGCACTGAAAGACAGAGAAAGCCAGACACATTCATTTTCTAACAGCCATGGCTATTGTCCAGTGGTGGAATGGTGTTATGTTTTTCAATTAATGCCAATAAATATCAATGCCAGTGCAATTATTTTCGTGTTAGACTGCTTGTCCATGAAAACTCAATTCCATGAAGCTCCGGATGAACAGCAACGCAATTAAAATAAATAGAAATAAAATGACTGGGCGAGAGAACAATCTGGCACTATTTAGCTAGAGCACTGCTTTACATCATGGAAATGTTTTTAGAGTGGCTACAAATACGCTTAAATGTATTTAAATGTTCAAATTTAAATTTATTTCATTAAACAAGATAATCAGAATAACTAATAAAAGTCAAGGAAAGTTGTTTGATTGTGCAAACCTAATTATGGTGATTGAGTAGTAAGTGATATTTTCATGGGGATGAACTGAAGAATGTTAAACTGGACCACAGTGCCCCCACATTAACTGTTCAGTAGGGTGTATGATCACCCAAGAGTGCCAAAACACACTAACAGTGATGGGGCATGGACAGGATCAGATTATCCAGCAGTTGTTCGATCCTCATCATGTTTATTTTAATATATGCCCTAAGTTTTATGTACTGTATAGAAATTAATGTTTATAGCTATCAAGCTATTTTGTTAACTACAAACACTCACATTATGTACAAAATAAATTTACTGCACCTCTAACTGTGGATAGAAAATCCAGTTTGGAGACTGAGCTGCGACATTTTAAAAAGAACATAAATATAATGAATCACTAAAACACTATAAACCTAGTTTAGCTTAATATTGATTGCTAACAGAGTTATACTGAGTGGATATTTAGGTAAATACCCATAGCTCTTACTATACAAAGTAAGTTTTAAATAAAAAAAAAAAAGGTTTTACCTTTTTACATTGCCTAGGTAAAAATCATTTAAGCTCATGAATATGAACCATGATAAAAAAACGTTTCTTAATCCTATTCACTTTAGATTATAGTCGTATTATTTGAGCTTAAGAACTGTACAAGCCTGCTAGATATTTCTTATATATTTTGACACTTAGATGAAACCCTCTAACAGCAGCTTCAATGGCAGAGTTCATTAACCTCTTTATTAAGAGGTCTAAATGTGATATAATTAAGATAAAGCACATTTTATAGCATGACTGCTCCCCTAAGAGCCATCCGCATGAAAGAGTGAATGTGTTAGATACGACTCCCGCGGAGAGATATGAAGTGAGAAAGTCGTTATCTTTGTCTTATTAAAATGCAAGATGAAATAACATTATAAGGAGCGCACTGTGCTCTCAGTGACGTTCAGATAAATCCTCCAATTACATTATTATGTTCAGACAGGACATTTTACGCCTTCATTTAGACCACTGGTTCACAACATCTATCAGTGAAACCACAACAGTGGCCGAAAGGACGGACTATAAAGGTTCTACCCTGAACCGTTAGACAGGATTGTCTTATGAGTTGTGGAATGTCGTTTGAAATTATCACGAGAACACACCTGTTAATTGCAAAGATCAAGGTTGGGGAACCAGTGTGACTTCAATCAAACCGAGCAGGAGCTACCATCTCTGTGGTGACATCAGCATAATATTGTGGTGCAGAGGATTGGGTCTGAAGCCTGAGTGTTAAATTAATAATTGTATGAATTGCCTAGAGTACTGGTGATGTTTTTTCTTACTAAAAATCTAGCATATTACACCCATAAAATGCGATCTGCTTTATCTGATAAAGTCTGCAGTCTGCATAGGCCCCTAAACCCTTAAGCAGGAAGGTCACTAAAAACATTGATTATTGATATCTCCCATCGTTTTGTGAGAAGCTAATCATACACGAGCCATTCTGCCATATGAATGCCATTTGCTTGTTATGACCAAAAAACACAAAACTTTCTTTCGTTTTCCAACACCGCATCTCACAAGACATTTCTTTTAACTATTCAAAATGGTTATTCGTCAATCTCAGGCAACTTTTTTTAGTTTAATACTATAGAAAAACGATTTCAGGCACAGATGAGCTATGGGGTGACACAAGAATCCAGGATCTAGCAAATGATATTTTTCTGAAGGGTAGTTCTTTAATACTGTCCACAACACTTTGCATTATAATAAAATGTTATATAATACAAATTCTAATTGTTTTCTAAACATTTAATAACAGACATGGCAACCACGCAATGGAATGGATCACGTACTGAAAACTGCACAGCGTCCATGTAATGTTCAATACCTGCAGATCTCATTCAGATCACCCCATTAATCAGCAATGGTAGTTTCCTATTTTCCAGGAGCTACTTTGTTGATATCTAAAATGGGACGTTGCCATTGTGTAACAGGACAGCTTTCAGGCTTAACCTTGACAAATCTAGAATCGTACTTTTTTATGAGGGGCACAAAAATCTCATTTGTTTGTGCCATTGTAGAATAGATTTGGATATATGTCTGAAAACGCCTGACTAATTTCACTACTAATCTCAAACGAACTGCTAATTCTAGGTTCACATACTACAGTATTATCACATATATGTATTAGAGGATAATATTCCTCAACAAATAAATGACTAAGTATAATATTTTGCTTCATTTATTTCATTTGGTTCTTTTTACTTTTAGTTTTATCAGTGAAGAAGAAGAGCAGAAAATTTAATTCCCCGACAAATCCAATCCTAATAATGCACGATGACATACAATAGCCCCATAGTTCCACAGTCAAACTCATTTCAGACATCTTTCCAGAAAGCTCTTTTTCAGCTAAGAAAGCATATCACAGCTAATAACTGCGAGAATACAACATTTCTTCTGCTTCCAAGGCAAGATTGCTCCATAAACTATCCTGTGTACGTTCAAGGAGGTGACGTATGTCAGAATAAGTTAGGGTTTTTATTTAGAGAATTGTTCTCTAGGCACCACTATTGAAAATCTATAGTGCTTCATTAGGACCGGCACAGACCTGATCGACCCTTGTTGCCGTCTCTGAAAGAATTAATTGAGGAACTCAGGACTTTTTATCTCGTGTTGACGGAACACATGGCTCTTTACACGGGCCTGTTGTACAAGCAAGAGACAGAGACAGAGGGTAAATTTGGTTTTCTTTAGTCTGACCTTGCTTAGATAGCGGGGTGTATGGAAATGAGCTGCTAAGCTCAATATTGTTGGGCTACAGTTGACCTGGTGTTTGTTCTAGGGATTGATTAGCAAAGGTCTCCAAACGTTCCTGTCAAAGCTCACCTGAGGTCAAACTAAACCAAAAAGGAGCAACCAAAGTACACAAAACAAAAAAATATACATGAATATACAGCCGATTCCGGTTAATGGGATCACATCAGGACAGGATCGTCTTGGTTTCTAATAACCGGCTGGTTTGATTAAACGAACATGCCCTATGTAAGACGGGACGTGCTATAATTTATGTAACATATGTTTATGTTAATGTAATGTAATGTTTATTAAACCTTTATTGTGTGATTTACACGTATAGCGAACGTACAAACAAGAACTACTGTTGCTTATCAACTTTGTTCATTTGTATACTGTAAAAAACAAGTTCTTACTAAATTCCAGTCAACATTTGAAGAACTTATCCAGTGTGATTTAATCCGCTTCAGCAGTAGCTAAGTTGTGGCTTCTTTTTGTAGTAAATGGAAATGTTAGGCAAAAACCTGTAGGTGGCAGTAGAGGGCTGGGGTTTTCAGGTAATAATGCCAGAGACGAAAAGTTTATTCACGGAAATGACATACTATACACGGTTTTGGCCGGAATTTTGTTTTGAATAAGCGGAATAACATTACACATAAATAATAGGATTTGTTTCGGTAATTTATGATTTGGTCCGAATAAGCGGCTGGTGCTATTAACCGGTGGTCCAATTAACCGGTTGTTACAGTAATGATTTATTCCTTTTGACTCTCCTGGTTTATGGTAGTTGTATAATTGTTGGTATTGTTATCTTTTGTTTTCATATGGCTAGTGGCAAAGTGAAAATTTTGGAACATTCTGCTCATCCCACCCATGGTGTATCCAGGAACACATTACACCACGAGCAAAAGGATATAATAGCAAAGCCCTGGAACTAAATTACATTTACAGCATTTAGCAGATGCCTGTATCCAAAGTGACTTACAGCTGTGCTTTGTATTCTTCTTAGCAGACATTACCTCATGCTAGCACAAATAGCCTTACAGACCAAGAACACCGATGACGTAAAACCCTGCTAGGACGAGATACATAGTAATACCATAACAATAATAGGAACTTTAAATACAGGTATGTATTCAATTCGGTCGTTGACTTGATTTTCCCATAGCGTCAGAGATACAACGAATTCAAACGACAAAAATAGACATTATTACAAATAACACGAACAATCAGCCAGATGGATCACAGATACAAAGACTAAACATGAACCAGTTTATGCAGTTATAATTTAGAGAGACTATACAGGTCGGGGAAAGGGGGGCAAAACTGTACTACTTACAATAGGACAATAGTCATTTACAGCTTGTTACAATAAGCAGTGGAAAGTCATACACGCAAACACAAGTACCTTACACAAAAAAATCTGTAAACACATCAACCAAGTTAGAACTGTATCTATTCCAATGAGAGTTAATGAGTAAGTGAGCATATGACTAGTAAGGTAGATACCCCCATCCCACACACACACACACACACACACACACACACACACACACAATACATTCCTAGAACATGTCAGAACATTCAGTTCCGTTTCAGTTAAAATATGAAGTTAAATTTGTTATAGTAGAGAGTTTTGGATTTAAAATGTTTCATGGAGGGTCTTTGGTGGGAAAATAGCATCACAAATCCTCCACCACAGTGGGCACCGGGGCCTTTTCAGTGTAATCTCTGTTCTTTTTATGTCGAACCTTGAGGGTTTGTTGCCAAAAAAGTTTCATCTGACCACAAAACACGATTCCAGTCAAAGTCTTTGTAGTGTCGGTGGTTCCTGATAAGCCTTCAAATAATCTGTTTTCATGGAAGTGGAGTTTATGCACATAATATGTACAGTATATAATGCCAACGTATACTGGAAAAGACTAAGAGTATGCTGCTCACAAAAGTTATATGAAATATCCCCTCATTTGTGTGAGCAGTGTATTTCTGATTTTCCCTACATATCTTTTGGACTTGTTTATGGATGACTGGATGACTCGACTAGAATATGAATCAGGTGAGTCGGCAGAAGCACTGCTTCACCTTTTAATAGCTTAATCAATTACACTTTTAATGACTGGAGCCATTTAAGTTATGATCACGTTTAACCCGCTGGCATGCCTGCTGAGGGATGTGTAAAGAGATTAAGGAGCTGATGAATGTAGGAAATTGATCAAGGAGAGGCTGGTGGAAAGAGACAAAGAGAGAGAGAGAGAGAGAGAGAGAGAGAGAGAGAGACAGAGAAAGTGAGAGAGAGACAGAGAGAGTGAGAGACAGAGAGAGAGACAGAGAGAGAGAGAGAGAGAGAGAGAGAGATGATATAATTATAAATCCAGTGCAGCTATTTATCTTCACTAATCACAGGAAAAACTCTAGAGCTCTTATTGCACATACACTTGACTAAATAGAGCATAAAGGTAGAGAGGGTTCCAAACTTTTAAGAACAGAATTAGTTTGATTAGTAAAACTCCCAACACCATTACACACATGCACTAACTTAAGATCACTGCTTTTCATCCAAGAAGGAGGAATGGAAATGATTGAAAAAAGCTGACGCATTATTCTGTTTATCATTTCAATCAATTTTTATTGTTCAAATTTCACGACAGTAGTGAGTCCCACCATACTATATTTGATTGAAAACCAATAAGAATAGCCCAGAATTGAGAAAACTCAATTTGATCAAATAACTGCTGGCTTTGACTCCAGTTGGAAAAAATGTCATATCTGGCACTTTGGAAGAGAATTAATATCATATCATGGCGGGAAGTAAGGTAAGGTTCCAAAAGGTATAAAGTTTTGGAAGGTTTGGAAAAGTATACTCACAACAGAAATATAATATAATACTATATATACTAAGGCTGTACCAATCCGATATTTTGTATCGGTATTGGCCCGATATGTGGCAAAATCACTGGATCGGAGATCGGATGGGGAAAAAAAGTTTAATCTGATATCTTTCCTATCGCGTTTATGCTTTACTACGATTTGAACGCTCAGATATTTAAGTTTGCGGTATCAATATCGGTATCGGGCATAAAAAATCGTGTAAAAAATTCGTGGCACTGATTCAACAAGGTGCAGTACATTTAGGTATGTAGTCAAGCTAAAGTTCAAACCAATCAACAGAACAGGGCAGAAAGATGATTTAAGTGACTTTGGACGTGGCATGGTTGATATTGCTAGACGGGCTAGGATTTGCACACAACCATGTTAGGGTTTAACATGATACACTTGAACATGATAGTGAGTTCACTTTATTCAAAGGGACTGAAATCTATGAGGAAATTTTCAGCCCCATTTGAATCGATGCCATGAAGAACCAAGGCAGTTCTTAAGGCAAAGAGGGTCTAATCCGGCAATAACAAGGACTAGTATGTTAACATTATTCAAAATGCAATATCACATAATGAAATATCTAATTTTTCAAAGCAATGCAGTGAAAAGCACGTGTTAACATAAGATTATTCATACGGAATGCTTTAATAATCCATTTATAAGTCATTATGATGGAAATCATTGCATTTGTCATCTGGTGAGAATATTGCCATGAGTTACACGTTAACTTCATAGCATTGGTACAAACCTAAAGAAACCAACGTCAGACACTTCAGTTTAACGACTACATTAAACGGAACACCACCTCCCCTCACACACACACACACACACACTATCCATTTAGGTTTTTATTCATAGCACTAAGCAGATGTGAATGAGAGTTTAACTGACTCGTCCAAAGCAGAATAGAAGTGCAGCTGCAGAAAGAAAGGCTGATATCAGAGTGAAGAAAGAGACAAAGGTCGTGAATAATTTTGCCTCGAAATTTCTTTTTAATTCTGATCAAATCAGCTGTATCTTCGACTATATGTACATCCAATTTCCTTTAATCAAACCTCAGATCTCCCAAAAAAAACCTTCATCCAAGATTTAAAACATAGACAAAACACATTCTGGCTTCATCGAACACAAAAGATCAACTGTTCACGATCAAGGCTGGACATGTAAGTCTTCAAATGTCAGTGTTCAGTTAGTGAGGGTTGTAGATATGCCCTGCTCTCTAAAACTTTTGTTCATGTAATGGAAATGCTATCGATGGGTACATTTAGCCATCTGGTCGTTCATCAAGTCACAGTACATGGAAAAACTTTAATTACTAAAGGAATTCCACAAAGAAATGGACATCCTGCCAGGTTGACACCTAAAGTACAATGTTTCATGTTGAAGGAAGTTATAAGAACCAGATAGTAAGAAAAAAGGGCAATACAGAGTAAGCAGTCCAGGTACAGAATTACGATGGGGTTATGTTCTGATAAACTCATTACGTGTGATGAGGTTTCTATACTCTAGAGACACCCCTTGAATTACAATGGACTGGTATATGATATTTTACACAAAAATACACATAAATGCTGTGCATCCGGGAAGCAGCCAACTGCCTGAGCTGAGCATGTAGTGCCCTCAGTCCACAAATGGACTAACCTTTTTTGTTTTTGTTTTGCGTTCAATACATTGTTCAATAAATTACATGAGATTCTTAAAACTTTATTATGAAGTAAGCTTTGTGCTAAAGATTTTGCCCAACTGTAGGTTATCGTAAGCGTTCAAGGTATGCTACGCTATGATATATATATATATATATATATATATTCAACTCCGTGGTTTATCATAAGTTCAACTTATCAGAATGTAACCCCATTGCTAAGTCCTGAATAGTCCATCGAAAGTCGAAAACAAAAACAAAATGCTTAGTCCACTGATGGACTGAAGGTGCTCAGCTTAGTCAGCTGGCTGCTGCTTGGACACGCAGCATCTTCTAGACAGTACAGTGCTGCATATCGCTTGCCCAGGGTAAAATTCAGAATTTAGAATACGGGTTCTGCTGTTTCAACATGTAAGAAAATCGGATTCATATCGTGTCAATATATCAGAAACTGAACCACTGAAATAAAAAAGGGTCTGCATTCGCATCTTTAAGGGACTTAGGGATAACTTGAGTACCACACACGCACGCACACACAGGGTGAAATACCAAATTCCACATAGACAGTTCACAAAGGTGAATACTAATCCTGGATCCCAGAGCCCTCGAGCTTCCTGCGCTCTCATTTTAATGTATCGTTTAATAAGGGTATATATCATGAATGATGGCCTTATAACCCATGTCGGACAGTTTCGCCAGTAGCAAAAAGCCATTCAGGATGAAAGACGGTTAGTTAAAATTTCTTTATGTGTGTGTGTGTGTGTGTGTGTGTGTGTGTGTGTGTGAGACAGAGAGCGAGAGAGAAAGAGAGACAAAGAGTAATAGAGAGAGCGAGAGAGACTGATGAGGTGAAACACTTGCCGTTCTCAGCAGAAACCTGCTGAGATGTTCGATCTCTTAAAATGATGCATTATTCATCTTCCATCCTGCACCATCATCAGACCGTCAGCTGTCTCTCTCTCTCTCTGTCTCTCTCTCTCTCTCTCGCTCTTCCTCTTTCTCTCATCCCTCTTTAGCTCTGGTTTCCTGTCTCTGCATACTTCTCTCTATCCACCTCCATTATCCTATTTTCAGTGTTCATTTCTTTATTTCTTTATTTTCTTGTTTCTTCTTTTCCTTCACTACCTCATTCTTTTTCATGTTTCACTTTTTATCATTTATGTTTCCATACACAGGTTTCTGTCACTTTGTATGAAATCACTTTGATTGCTTATTCCAGCTCAGACGGGACAAACATAATTAAATATCACACACGCATGTATGCAACATCATTTGTGTCAACGTTACTATAGCGACAAATATTACATATTAACATACGCATATTGTCAGAGCGCCAGTCCACTGCCAGTCCTAACCTTCACACTGCAAGCCCCCAGGAACTGACGTTTCCAGCAGCTGATTCTTATCACAGAACTATTGCAACTGACAAAGCATTCCATCTTCCCCTTGCTAATCCAGGTCAGGGTCGCAGTGGGGTTTGGAACCTATCCTGTAATCCACCGGGCGTAGGTAATCGGAACCGACATGGACTGGGTGCTATTCCATCACGGGGTTCTGTAACCGCACCAATCAACCTTCACATTGCAAGTATGTATATACTAGTCTGCTTAGTAGTAGACTTTTAGCTAAATTTATATTCATAAAGCATCTCTCAAAGCTCCCTTACAGACAGGAGACTAAGCTACGACTAATACTGTAGATCAAACCACATTCAGTATGTGATTAAAAGAAACGCTTCAGGTGTGGACTGAACAACATCTTTATTGCTTACTGCAAACTGTCTCCTTCACCGTATTAAATGTTATGACATTTTATCTCACCTGTAATATACGACAACTATAAATAACAACACTGCAATCAACACAGAGTTCCATCAGTGGGTGTGTAGATCAAGTCAATCGATTTCCAATCTTTACCACGATTACTTAAGACCCCCAGGTCAGAGGTGTAGAATGTAATGTTTTAAATGTAATGTTATTACATGAGAACCAGCAGAAAAGTGTAAATATCTTAATATGTCTAAAACTGAATACAAAAGCCACAGCTAAAGGAGACGAGCATCCCATGACACTCAATAAACACTGTTCAGAAGGAATGCATCTTTTAATGACCGAGGAAGGTTTGTGTGTGTGTGTGTGTGTGTGTGTGTGTGTGTGTGTGTGTGTGTGGGAGAGAGAGAGAGATGGAGATGAATAATAATGACTTGGTCTCTGTCCTACACTGTGTGTTATTTATGTTATTATGATACTTATTTATGTTAGTATAAGCTCTTCTGTCTGTGCGTGAGACCAATTTTGCTCCATGATGGATTGAGTAGGGGTTAAATAGCATTATGAATGTCCTTGACCTTGACAGCTGTATGAAACAGTCTTTGTATTGTTTCTTTCAGTGTGTATGCATAGCTCTATCTATAAAGACCAAATGGTAAAACAGAACCGACGGCCTTCGCTCTCCAACCTAGACTACAAGACTACAAAAATCACAGACAAATTCACACTAATCATTCGATTCTGTTCGCTTTTTCTAACACTGTTCTAAGTGGCTTTAGATGTACCATCAGTGTAATATATAGGTATGCACCATCTAACATCACAGCCCAGCTCTTCAGAATAATAATAAATGACGATAGGATATATAAATGTGGACCCAAACAGCAGATCATCTGTTCCAACTGCCAATGAGCGGCGGTTCCACGAGCAGAGGTGGGAGTTCGTCATTCACTTGAATGCGCATGATCTTACTGGCCATCTACTCACATTTGAACTGTTCTAACTGTGTTTAGAGACTTTTTGCTCCAAGTTGCTTGGGTTTTTTATGATTTTCCGCTACGTACTTTTCCTACGTGTAACACGCTGTACTCGGTGTTGTGTCCCTGTCCTGTTGTAAGTAGTACTCCTTTGTTTGTCCCCCACTAACGGCATATTCTCTCTAACCTGTAGCTATATCGACTGGTTCACATTCAACCGCGGAGTCCCCTTATCATTCGGTTGTCTATAATACTGCCTAATGCATGTTTGGCTTCTGTCAGACATATCGTGTATTTATGGTGATGTGCAGATGGTAGTGTTCCACCTGTGTTTTCAGTGGTAACTCTGACATTTGAACACAGTTTCGTGAAAATGTCCTTAAAATGGACACTTCAATAGCATAAAAAGACTGTGTAACCATGGTAATGTCGGGTCAACGTCCTGTTTCACAGAACGTAATCGAGGCGTTAAATGGTGCATACCTATATACTGGCGCTCGTATAGTGCGGCAGTGTAATACACCAGCTCATCACTGTGGTGCCTTCTGGCAAGGTCAGACATCATATGCTAAAGTCTAAGCCAGTAATAGCTTCTGTAATATTCTCTGCAGAAGTGGCAACCCATCCAGGGTACACCCTGTGGTCTTGCCAAAAGTGCCTATAAATGGTAGTGTTAAAAGGTAAATATATGAGCAGAATTTGGAGGAGAGAACATCTGCTACCAGGTTGAGAGCCCCTTCGTTGCAGGAGGATTCATAGACCCATAAATGTGAATGCTCATGGTGAATCTCAGGGTGGAGAATCTAAATCACATGGCACCAACAGGACTGTGTGTATACAGAAATGCTGCCCAGAGCAGGGCTTCTAGAGGCAGTGAAGAGGCACTGAATGATTTTGTGTTCCCTTGGTAGATGTTCAGAAAGAGACCAGGGTCGTTTTTATTCCACCGTGTCTATAAACTGCTGATGCAACGATTCTGACAGGCATAAATTCACAGCTTAACTACCAAGGAGCTCCATGTCAAAGAACTGCCAATACATGATTCGTGTTTTCTATTTTTCTCAGAAACTGTTGTATGGTTGGGTTTTAAATGCAGGTGTTAAGTGTTCATTGAGGTGGCCTAATTTGTTTAGCAGTTGATTTAATTTACTCGCCAGGAGATGTGAGTTCTCTCAGTGCAGTCCTGATTACATGCTGTGATATTCAGAATACAGATGTTCCTCAGCATGATCGTGCATGGCATGTGCTTCCTGAGTGCATTTACCAAAAACGACGTATTTATCAAACACATAACATTAAAAATGAGGGATTATCCTGAATAACAATAACAAAAAATTACCAGCTGTTGTTGGTGAGTAAATTGCATCATTTACAACTATTAGGCCTTGTACTTGGAATTGGGATGTAATGTTAAATAAAAAGCCAAATATATATATATATATAAAAACAGCCATGGTACAACCTTCTTTGGTAGCTTGCATATGCATGCAAGGTAAACAATTACAACAACGACAAAAACAGGTACGTATTTTCAAAGTTACTACTTAATAAAAGAGTAATCTATTATATCAAATTTATCTAATCTTATATAATCTGATTATCTATCCATCCATCAATCCATCCGTCCGTCCGTCCATCCATCCATCCCACACCCACCCACACACCCACCCATCAATCCATCCATCTACAGTATCTATCTCTGTCTGTCCGTCCGCCCACCTATATATCTATCAATCCATCCATCCATTTATCTATCTATCCATCTGTCCATCCATCTACAGGATCTATCCCTGTCTGTACATCTGTCCATCAAATCCATCCGTCCATCCATCCATCCATCTATCTACCTATCTATCTCTCTGTCTATGTATCTATATATCTAGAGCCATTACATGGCACGTGGCTAGCATGTAATATGGGTTGCATGTATGCTAGCTGGCATATCAGCTAACTTATGACACTTCAGATGTATTAGCTATTATGCTAGGTACCTAGCATGCACTGGGGCATTCATCAGTCAATTTTATAACAGTGTATTTCGACTCAATTTCAATTCATAACAACACAAGGAATAACAAGACAGGGTGATCACCGATCGCAGGGCACATGCAGACACACCCACACTCACTTTAACTGGTATTTGATGTCCAGTCAGACTGGAAAGCACTGCTGGGACTCGAAACTGGGTCACTGCTGCAGTATTTGACCTCTGTGCCACCCGAGTACCCGGCTGAGTCATGCCATTGTCAACTCAACCTCCACCCAACAGCATCCTGTGGTGAGAAACACTAATGTCAGACTAGACACAGCATAAAGCTGAAGAAGGGATGACATGACCTACAGTTAGAAAGTAAAAATACTTCCACCGGCGTTCATTTTGTTCATAAAAAATATTTTGTTCTTCAAAAATGGACAGTACTGTAAGACAGTGAATGCAAAGTAGCAACTCAGGACATTACTCCACTGTAGGGCACCACTTTCTCCCCCATCCACCCTTTTACCAAACAATTATCAAACCCTGGGTTCCAGGATATCCCCTAGCAGTGTATATTAGTGCAGCCATAAACTTGCAGTTCATCCTACAACCAGCAGAGGAAGACACACGCTTACTTTTTCCATCCGGCTCCCACCTGCATCAATTCCAAACTCTGAGCTTCACTTCCTGCTGCTCGAGGTCGTGTCCTCACATGTTCTGGCTCCCTGTCAGGGGGTCGAAAGTCAAAGGACACTGCAGCAGGCGGTGACTTTCGGCTTCCTTCTGTCTAAACAAAGCAGAAGCAGCTGTGGATGTTGGAAAGGGCTGCGGAGCGTACAGTAAATCTTGCAAGATAAGCAAAGCGTGGAATAAGATCAGGCAGCGAGCCTTTAGCGAGGGCTAAATTAAAAACCTATTCAGGAGGGCAGGCGTCCTCGTGTATGATTTAAGGTACACAGCTGTCGGTGAGAGAGATTGGAAGGATTAAACACTGTGATTGCAGGTTGAGAAACACAGACAGGATTGTTTAATCTACGTATGAGTTATTTGTTCCTGAAATACAGTAGGGTCCAGCTAGCAAGTAGTGTCCAAGAGAACTCAATCACTAGTTTGGAAAAAAACGACCCCAAAGGTGTGTGTTCTCACTGAATGAATGCAGGAGCAGCCAGACACAAGCAGTGGCTGGTGGTGTTTAAAATAAGGAAGCACAGCCACAGCATTGGGATTCTCAGATCCTTTGAGGAGAACTGCAGGTAGTTATGTTGCCTAATGCTAACACAGCATTGTACAGCATTAAGCAGACTCACTAGCGTGCACTGCACATGTGTGTATGTTCCTGGACAAGGATCGCATGCTATGGGTTAGTTAGCAGTGTTATTTCATAATTTATCACAGTAAAAACGCTTTACTGTAGAATCAGAAAGGTTTCTGCAGCGTCATCACATAGTACATGCAATTCCCATACCAAAGGTTCCTGTTACAGTACCCTACGTGGACCCTATTTCACTATGATCATTCCAGTTTCAGTACAAATGGAACCACCTAGAATATCAGCACCTACAGTTCTCCTACCAGTGTCTTATTCGAGTAGCAAAGTTACAATTATATTACCATGTTTAGTGCCTGCTGATTTCAGTACTAAAAATATCAACTGCCATATCAGTGCTTCCAGTTTTAGTACCCGCACTAGTTCCAAGGGTTTTAGTACCCAGTGGTTCTTGTTCCACTCCCAATAATCACTGGTATGGTACCAAACAGTTCCAGTTTCTTTAGTCCCTGCATAACGTATGCTGTTATGCTGTTTGCTGCAGTCTTGGTGTGTTTACTAATCTGAGTTGCACTGTGTGACCTGTTAGAATCATTTTTTTGTGACATCACAACTGATCATAGAACCACTTTTACTCTGGAATGAGGTGGTAACTTGAATTCCTAGAGAATCATCACAAAGAACATGCAATTCTACAGTTTCTGTAGCAGATGGTACTTGCTCTGTCTTGTTGAATTGCAGCTTTCTTTTTATTTCTTAGTTTTATTAACACTGTTTCGGATTTCTGATGTTTTTTTTATTTTTTTTTATGGTCGGGCCTCTCTTCGGTTCTCGTCAAACACTGAAAGCTCACAGAATAATTCAAAATGTATTAAATTAAAAAATGTAACATTACTTAAACTACAGTAGACGTACGTGCTGATTAAGGTACCGCATTAGCTACAGTGAAACTGGTGACCGAAAGGGGCGTGTACTGTACAATACAGTAATTCTTATCTTTGTTTCTTTCACATAACATGAAACACTTACCATAAACAAAAACAACTCTGTTTTATGCCTTACAGAACTGCAATTACATTTTCTATCAGTGCTACAAGGGTTTGCGTCTATTCGATTTCTGGCATTCAGACATGAATAATACATATAAGACAGATTTTTAATACCTATCACAATTTGTTCACGTGAAAAGATTAGAAGGATATTAAATTACAGTATATGTATGTAAACACTATATATAGTACATTGCACACAAACATAACGTTTGTATTAAACTATAACTATATTAAACTATATATAGTCAAATATACTGCTCACAAAAGAATTAGGGGATATTTCAAAATTTCCCATAATGAATTATCCCTTAAATTTCGTGAGCAGTATATATTAGTGTTTTCACTTCAGGAAGTTGTGTACTGTAACCAAATATCCTGAACAAAACATTGGGAGAACATACCAAACAGTGCCCAGAGGTGTTGATCCTACACAAACAGTGCATTCTTGCAGGTGGTTTTAAGTTTGCGAATGTTTTTACAAGCTTTAATAAAAACCGCCGCCTCAGAGCATACAAGGTTTTTAAGTACAAAGTCAACACCAGTCTTCATTTCTTCTCTCTGCTGGAATGCCATCATTTAATCTCTTCTGCCGCAGCTTTTCTTTCACAAGAGGCAAACTTCTCTTCGTCCTCATTCCTCCATCCCTCCTGTTCTTCATGCCCTCTTCAGTTTGACTTTCTGATGGACAAGAAAGGCAAAAGATGAAGCAATAACACTCAGCTCAGCGGCTCTGCGTGACTCTGTTTATATTCTTCTCTCCCGTCATGAAATGATTCTCCCTACTCGTTTCGTTTCGCAATGTTTTATTTGAATTCCCCCCGAAATGTGGAAAAATCAAGCTGAGCTTCCACCAGCTTCCCCTCAAATCCTTTAATCCAAAATAAATCCAAAAGAAAAACACAAATGGGTTGAATTTTAGTTTCTTTTAAGGCAGTATATAACGTTTATTGGTGTGACATTAACAGCACCATAGTGTGCAGATTGAATTTATCGTACAGACCTGTGACCTGAATTATTAGGAACGTTCATCATAAACATCGGTAAATATCAGTGGTTAATTTTAAAGTGAAATAAAACAGCATCATTTTAACAAAATGCCCCCCCCCACCCAATTATTTAGTACTATGTTCATGTTTTCACTAGTAAAGCTACAAGGATTTAGCAGAACTGCTGAATAATACAGTATGGAAATGACAGTGACGAAACACAATAGAGAATGATTTGAAAAACAGACAGAGCAGATGACGATAATACGACGACCAAAAAAAATGCACATCATCTGCTGCTTTTAACTCAACACTGCAACTAATAGCGGATGATACTAATAACGGGCCTTATCCTCTGTAAAAAGTACCAGAAGGTTTGGTGCTGGAAACTGGAACCATGACTCTTTCATAGGTCACTGGTTCAATACAATAATAATAATAATAATAATACGCTTAATTTACATAGCACCTTTCTCAAACCCAAGGACAGCAAGTATTAAAAAAAATCAACACAATTTACACAACATAAGATACACACAGTTCAAGATAAGCAAACATTAAATAGAGGAGGTAAATAGGAACTACAATGTCCAGCACCAGATGTTTTAGGCCCGGGAACAAAAGATTTCAATTCAAGTATCCAGGTTCTAATTTCATCATCAAATGTTCAGCTCCTGTAACAAAGACTCTAGTTCCCATATCACAAGTTCCTGTTCCTAACCAAATAAAGCATCTTAAGATGCTTGTTCAGTACTGTTCCAAATGTTGCCACTACCAAAGCTTCCTGTTGTGTGTTGTGTGTTTTCTCTTTAGTGACACAAATTCCAGTTCTTAAACAGAGCATTAAAGTTCCCAAACTGATAAATATACTGTGTTTGAATACCAGATGTGTCCTGTACTGGTCCTAGTTTCAAATGTTTTGCCGTTTAGTACCTTTGGTGTCCGTTCCATTACCAGTGACCAGGGTCATGTTCCTGTGTAAAAACACCAGTTAAATGGACGATGCTTTCAGTGCCAGTACAATAAGTCCCAGTTTCATTTAAAGTACCAACGTTTCCTGCTTAGTGCTAACAATGTCAAGTTCTAATTCATTATTATTTTTATTATTAATAATAAAAAAGTCTCAGTTCCCTTACCAGATGATCATATAAAAATGATACTGGAAAGCAAAAGAATGTCTGAATAGCATTTAGAATATTACAGTGTCAATGAGAGTCTTGCAGCTTCAGCAATACTGACATACCACTGTGTGTGTGTGTGTGTGTGTGTGTGTGTGTGTGTGTTTTCTCAGGGTGTGTTCATGCTCCCCACGATTGAGCTATAGTGATAACAAAAATAAAACCTTTCACAAAGAGTCCAGTGTGTCTGGACCAAACCCACCACACTGCTCTGTCCGTCAAATCAGTTTCTTAGTTCTAAAACTACAAACACACACATCCATCTCCGCTCTTCACACGTTCAGTGATGTTCGTCCACTAGATGTCACCATATTCTCACTCTGAGCCGGATGGAACTGTGTGGACTGATGTTTCTCAACTTGTCACCATCATAGAATGAAAAAATGTAGGTAGTACCCGAACAGCATGACACGTATGTCCAGGTCTATATATTTCATCTATAATAACAAAAGAAGAATACAATGTGGGACAACAGGGTAGACATAAAGCATAATAATATGATATGAATAATATAAGTATTAATAGTTCCAGATTCGGTACCATTGTACAAGCACGTGCCACATAACGGCCATTTGGACGACTTCCATTCGCATACACTGCACGTCCGTGGCCCAATAAGATTATGCTATTTATTATTATGGCGTACAGCCATGTAATGATGCACAACTGTGCAGCCACTGGGTCACAAAGTTTTATAAAACACAATAGTTTAATTATGCACATGTGGCGTCAGCGTGAGCAGAACGAATGCTGAGCAACGTTTACCTAAGCACTGAGCTCAAGAGCTTCAGATGTTACCATAAGGTGAATTACGTGCGCTGGATCTACATTCTACAGCTCGAGTGCTGTTCTTACAGTTTCCCAAAGTTTCCCTGTACTCTTCTGTGAACGCAACAGGAAATATGTTGCGCAGTCACATTTAAGACAGTTTCTCATTTCACAAATTAGGCAGAAAGAGTGAGGGGGTAGAACGGACTGAACTAATCAACTCACAAAAAAAACAAGTTCCAGTACCAAAGGCTACTAGGTATAATAAAGCAACGTATATAAACGTTCCTGTTCTAGTAGCAAAAGATTCAGTTCTTGTGCCAAAGCTTCCTGTTCCAGTACTAACCCTTCTTATGTAATACGGAAGATTACTGTTAAGTTACCAGCGATTCCATGTTCAAGTACCAATGGATTCAGTGTACCAAACAGTTCCGCTGCCAAAGGTTACTGCTGTGTGCCTGTTGTGTGTTGAATTGTGTGTTGATTCCACTTCCAATACAGAGCATCAACGTTCCCATAGCAATAAATACAGTTTTAGTACCCAACTTCTCCAACACAGCACCAAACCTAATAGTCCCATTTTTCCAGGTTTCAGAGTTAGTACCAATGCTATGTATTTCTATATAGCACTACTAAATTCAGTATAAATCTAGGGTGACATTTTAGAACTTTATTGACATTAAGCGTTGTGTAATACTTTTTATATGAAAATGCTAGTAAGACATAATACATTTTTATACAATATATAGATTTTTAGATAATTATTATGACAGGTTTCGTTTGTAGCACCATTGATTCCAGTAATATCAACAGGTCTGGTTCCATTATCACAATATCCAGTGCCAGTGACATAAAAGGCAGTTCCAGTGGCAACAGTTTTAATTAGGATTTTGGGACTTTTTCCCATTTTATTGCCCCAGTTGGTCATGGTTAACACTCTTTTTGTTCCCGTACCAAATGTGTTCATATATCAGCAACTCCAAGTGGAATGGTACACTTCCAGTATTGTACCAGTGGAGCTAGTTCCAGTATACAGGAATAAAGTTAGGTTGTTCACAACCATTACAAACCAGTACCAGACATTTGAGAGATGTATATGTGTAGTTATTTCAAAGGTTCTAGTTTCAGTTCCGATAGCAATCGTTCCTGTAAATGAAATGCGAAAAAAGGATGAAGTAGAGGGAGGTTAGTATAAGGCCCAAAATACAATTATACAACCAGCAGGAACCGTTTAGAAATCTGCAACAGCTTTTAGGATTTCTTTCAGCACACGCCCCTGTCCAGAGCGACTTCTAATTGAGCCGAGCAGTTAAAGGCAAAGGACCTTGCTCAAGGGCCCTTTGAACTCACAGACTTTCCGATTAGTAGTCCTTAGCTGTTGAGTCACCCCTAGACTTGATAATCTAAGCTGCTGGTCCCAACAGAGGCAGCTTAGTAATGCAGAGAACCCTCAACCCTTGAACCTACAAAAGGGGAGACAGATTATCAAATAAGTGTTCAAACCTTGACGATGATGGCAAGTAATTTTAGGTTGGATGATCTGGCAGACCTATAAGATCACATTTTACAGGCGGGATCGCGATTCTCAATACGAGTACAATTATTTTCCAGCTTTTTAGACATCTTAGCACGGCAGCTAACACATGACGGTAGTAGAACAATTTTAAAAATACGTTCCGACTAATTGGCATTATGGTGGAGGGAAGATCTAGGGTTCTCTTTAGGGTGCCCACCTTTAAGGTCGCAATTAGTGTTCGATTTTTGGGGCACCGATTAATGCCTGAGTAAAAGGGCATCCGAAAATTCCAAGGTTCCACTGTCTAAGTTTTCTGTCATTCAGACATGAATCTTATATATACAAGACATATTTCTTTCTTATTACATTACATTTCTTTCTTAAGACATTGGTTGTTAAAGTGAACAGACACTGAACAGCACATACCTGTATAATGTTTTTAGCAATATTTATTATTGCAAAGCAGCTCTACATAGAGCTGAGTTTAGACACCCGATGAGCAGTCAGAGGCGACAGCGGAAAAGGAGAAACTTTTTTTAAAGATGCACAAAGAATCCTTGACTAGGCAAGTAGAACGAAATTAATCAGTATGATGTAGAAGATGTAGAAGATGTTTAGAAGAGTTTATAGTGGGCAGATCTTTAAGTGAGCCTCCAGGTGTGCTGTGGAGACACCACTGTCCAACCAGGTGGATCCAAAGAGTGGGAACCAAAGCAGACGAAGGGTGTCCGTCAGCATCTGTTTCTTCTTTGTCGCCGTACGTACTAACGGGCGCTCTTTCATTTTTATCTTTGTAAATCCAGGCCCCTGACTGGAGATGCACTCGGGTTTTGGATGTGACTTTTGTGGTCTCTTTATTCCCTTGCCTCGGGAGGGAGGACTTCACGGCTCAGAGACCGACTCCATCTTCTCACATCTAATTCAAGTGATCGGGGGTTCGAGGGTAAATTTCTGCACGTGGTGGTAAAAGGCAGCGAGATGACTGCGTATAAAATGGCTTTTTACGAGGGATGTGGTGCTCTGTGCTTTAATTTGGAGTGTGCACCTGTTCATTACTGAGCTCCTCTCGCTCTCCTTCCATACTTCCATCGCACTCTCCTGCAGTTTTAACGCCTTCTTCTGGAGAACCAGGTGTGTCCGAGACTTCTGCACCGATGCCAACAATGCATAACACACACACACACACACACACACACACTCTCTCACACTCACACTCGCACACAACGTTTTAATCACAAGCAGCTGAGAACTCAGATATAGGATCAGTAGGCTATGAGGTGTGCGTCAGGCAATGTCTGAACTGAAGTAGCATGGCTTTCATATGGAGGGGTTTGTGTGTGTGTGTGTGTGTGTGTGTGTGTGTGTGTGTGTGTGCACTAATAATAGTTACGGTGGAAAATTCAGCCTCACCACTGTTTAACAAGAGGCATTTTTTCTCTCAGCCTTGCACCTGTTTTGCCGAAAACATAAACAATGCCATTTTCATTAGAGGCTGAAGTGTTTTTACAAGGCTGAATCATCATCGTCGCTCCGAACGCTAAACGCTAATGCCTTCCTTCACCCTGCAAACATTTACAGCCAGCAGCTGGAGCGCATGAGATTTTATCTCAGCTCCTCTGAAAAACGACACACACTAAAACCATCATAAACCTCCTGTTCTGTTCTGTACTTAGCTACAGATTTAGCCTGAAATCCCCAGTATATCTTATATCTCTATATAAACATTACTGATGGAAACAGAGAAGCAGAAAAAAAGACCCTCTGTACTGGAGAGCTTTCTGATGCAGGTGTGTGTGTGTGTGTGTGCAGGTGGGAGTGGAAATAAGAGACGGTAGAACTACCATCATGTTTCTGCTCCACTTTTACATGTGGTAAACATTTTTCCAAGCAGATTGTGATTCTCCACATTCTAGTTGAATCATATTTGAAATTTGCTTATCTAAGGATCTCCAGAGACTAGATTCTCAACAATCAACCAGTTAGTGTGGTTAGTGTTCAGAGTAACAGACAAAACCCATAGATCTAAAACTATCTGGCAAGCAAGAAAAAACAAATATCACAAATAAGAGAGAGAGAAAGAAAGAAGAGTTGCATGGAAAGATAAACAATTAAGAAATGAAAAACAGAAATTGATTGACCAAAGATGAAAAAAAAATCTAATAACAGAAATAAAGAATGAAATAACATGCAAGAAAAGAAAGCAATGAAGCAGACTTATAAAATATAAGAAGTAGGAATAACACCTAAAAAAAGAAAACATAAAAGCACGAATCAATAGTTAAAGTATTTTGGCAGCAGTAGGAAGAAATGAAGATTAGAGTGGAAGGAAAAAGAAGAAAAAAAAATTCAGTCACAAATTCATCCACAAACGTTTGACCTTTTTAAAAATGACTGAAAAAAATGACAGTGTCGTTGAAAAGTTGGTGGTCAGTGCTTAGCTCTATCATATAAGATCAAGTTTAAGTTAATATTGAGACAGACTCGTGCCCTGTTTAGCCCTGTTGAGGGCTGGTTCCCATCTTGTGCTCTGTGGTACCGGTGAGGCCCTGACTCTCCTGTAACCCTGAACTAAATTAAAATAGGAAGAAAAGAAAAGGAAGGAAGCCCACACAGGTACAAAAAAAGTAGGCGTAGGCAATATGGTAAAAATCGCAAAGGTAAGAGATATTTTCACGATACACGATATTTATCACAATACATGTGATCATAGACAATTAATTCTACTCTTTATAATAAAACAGTTCTCGATCTGATTAAAAAAGCGCTCCATCTTTTACTGTAATATCAGAATATGAAAAAAAAAACAAGAAATCAAGTAAGAATTAAACAAAGGAAAAAAGGAAACCAGGGAACTGTAGGAGTGAAAAGAGGAAACAGCGAGAATAAGAAATGAGAGAAACTAGAAAACACCGCGAAAGCACAAATAAGTAATAATGAAGAAGTAGAAAGAAAGAAACTATGAATAAGAACGTAATACTATGAAGAAATCATAAGGAATCATAAGGAAAGTTAAAAAAAAGCAGACAATGAAAAATGAAGGATAAAATACCGGAACAAATAAATGTAATAAAATGTAATCAAATAGAAAATACATTAATATAATATGTACATACACACATACATATATATACAATATATATACTATATATAAAATTATATATTGTATAAGCAAGTAATTACAGTTATCATAAGTAGATTAAGTGTATAAGGGAGTGTTTGTGTATGTGTGTGTTTGTGTGTGAGTATGTGTGTATGTGTTTGTGTTTATGTGTGTGAGATTAAGTGTGTGTGAGAGTGTGTATGTGTGTGTATGCATGTGTGAGTTTTTGTATGTGTGTGTGTGTATGTGTGTAAGTATGTGTGAGTGTGTACGTGTGAATGCGTGTGTGAGTGTGTGTGTGTGTGAGAGTGTGTTGTATGTGTGTGTTTGTGTAAGAGTGTATAAGCATGCATGTGTGTGTTTGTGTAAGAGTGTATAAGTATGCATGTGTGTGTGTGTGTGAGAGTGTGTATGTGTGTGTTTGTGTAAGAGTGTATAAGTATGTGTGTATATGTGAGTGTGTATGTATGTGTTTGTGTAAGAGTGTATGCGTGTGTGTGTGTGAGAGTCTGTGTGTGAGTATGTATGTGTGTGCTTGTGTAAGAGTGTATGTGTGTGTGTGTGTGTGTATGTGTGTGCTTGTGTAAGAGTGTATGTGTGTGTGTGTGTGTGTGTGTGTGTGTGTGTGTGTGATTGTGTAAGAGTGTATGTGTATGTGTATCTGTGTGTGTGTGTGTGT
>JAUZST010060291.1:0-23292 GCA_034779995.1 Parotocinclus haroldoi
TGACATTTGCCATCTCCACATCATTGCATTCAGTTTTTATTCACAATTTGTTTAGTGTCCCAACTTTTTTGGAATACACTTTGTAATAATAATAATAATAATAATAATAATAATAATAATAATAATAATAAAATTAAAAATGAAAGTAAACAAAAAAAAATTATTATTATTATTATCATTAATAATAATACATTGATAACAAACAGTAGGAGGACCAAACACTAAATATGCATAGTAAAAATTAGAAATAGTGTTTCCTTTTTTAGGATTTCAGATAGTTTTAGTTATGGGATGCAGCTTGCTGGTGAGCAATATCCTGTTTACTCTGACCTTCCTGCATGTCGGATCTTCTTTGACATCACTTTATTGTTTACGACTAGATTCAAGGTGAATACTTCAGGAGGATGCTGTCTGATGTTCTTCCTGGTTTTGGACTGGACACTGTGGTCATATGTAATGACATACACATTCTGAATCATTCTACGTGTTGCATGATCTGTGACCTTACATGTTTTGGGTTGCTCGTACATGATGTGTGTCACGACCTGAAGTTTGCTACAGCGTTATTGGTGAATAAATGTAAACTAATAACCTGTTATCCTGGGCTTTGGAGGTACAACCTGGACAGGGAACTGGTTAACTACATGGGTCTGTAATGGCAACACCTGACCTTGATGTAGCAGTCCAGCCTGTGTTTCAAACCCAGGCCCTCTTAGTAAGATGGCTTTTACCTCTCGACTACGGGAGCTGTATAAAGTGTTCAGCTGTGAGTAAAGTGTTCAGTAAAGTGTTCATTGGCACATTATTTTTGACATAGAATTAAAATTGTATAGTTTCTGCAAGATTTGGGGACATGTTGTTAAGGATTTGCTTCTATTCAGCCACAAGAGTGTTAGTGAAGTCAAGTCCTAATGATGTTCCAGTCCATTAAAAGGTGTTGGATGGGCTTGAGGCCACGTCAATGTGAGACCACTCAGTTTCAATACTGACACTGGTCTCAGCACTCCTCATGGTCATCTCTGCTGTAATGTCATTTTATGTAAAGTGTACAACAATTTAGAAGAACACAACTGCCTAGAACATCCCTGTATGCTGTAGCTCTGTGATATTATTTCACTGGAAGTAAGAGACTATGCCCACATCAGCGCTGGATCAATATTTATCAGTATTTCTCCTCCAGAAAACTTTGCAGTTTGAATCTTGATGCAGTGTGCATTCTCCGGGCACTCACCCAGACTTCGTCGTCCAGCCATCCATGCTCTACACTAGCTGATCCTTCAGAATTTGAAGGTGCGTGTGAAGCAGCTTGGCAATGAAACCAGATTCATGAAGCTCCTGAGAAACAAAGCATGTGTAGATGTTGATCCCAAGGTAAGCTTGGAATTTGAAGAGAAGACATTGTGGTCTCATGAGGTTCGTTCCTGACCTCACTGATTTATTGAACCCTAGTACGATGCCACATTGAAACTGACTGAGCTTTTCAATACTACTCATTCTACAGCTAATATTATGCATCTGGCCCTGCTGAAATGAGCTTGGTTCTACTGTTTATTTAAAAATGACTATTTATAATATGGAACAGAGCAGCTTTAAAGAATTCATCTTGTTTCTTTTTGGCATATCCAGGTGTACTGAGCAGCCCCTCAGTGCTGCCCGGCCTCGCTTCCTTGCCTCTCTGACTCAGCTTCCTTTAAGCCTCACGTTCCCAAGCTCAGTTTTTCTCACCCCTCTCCATTCAGGCTCGGAGCGATGCTTCCTGGTGTCTATGTGCAGTGTTTATTGAGGAACTTCAAACCACTTTGCGCTGGCCTTTTGTCGTTCCACTCTCTCACCAGTATAGAGGGAAAGTCCCAGAACAGCTGCTTGGTGTTTATTTGGTGTCTCGGTCTCGGCTGATTTGCGCTATTTAAATATACAGGTTCTCAACGCACCATAAGCATCTTCTGTAACAGTCTCTGTACTTCTGGGAAGGCCATGCACTAGATTTTGGACCAAATTCCAATTAAAGGTGGAAGCTTAAATGTTTTGGTCTGCTCTGGCCTCTTGGGTATGTTACATACAATCTCAATAATGTACACTGATTGAAAGCTTGAGGTAACTGTGTTTGAAAATCCATATTTACACGATAATGGGTACCCCTGAAATCAAATGATAAGGCAACACAAACCTTTTGTAGATATGTTAAATACATAAAATAAATAGATACAATAAGCTCCAGAGATCCCAATTTTGGACACCTGTGCCATCCCCATGTCTCTGAGTGGGTTTTCTCTGGGTACTCTGGTTAAATAAAATAATCGTAGAGCCATATAATCTCCAACCTGGCAATAGAACGGGTTGTACTTAAGACTTGTGACTTTTGGCATGGCAGTGCCACCCAATTCCAGCTTTCCACAAGTCAAAATCAGGCCTGTGGATATGTTCGAGTCAATCTGAGGTGAGCAGTGTTCCTGATTCCTGAAGTATTTCCAATCACAGCAAACACATGGTGCTTTCTGGCTGACCGTGTAATTGCTCAAGCTTGGCGTTAAACAAGTTTTGGGGTTGCAACAACTGTTGGCAGCTCAACTGCTCCACATGGATAAACCCAGCAAGTTGCCATTTATTCATTTTATAAGCAACGCGTTGTACATACATGCACTACAAAGGCAAATGTGATTAATGTCATTGTTGAGTTTGGCTGTTTAAGAGCATGCACCAAGTGTACAGCCATGTAGCCTGTGCAGATGAATGCTTGCAGTAGAAAAGGTATAATTCCCCCAAGAAATGTCAATATTAAAGTAGTGGACAGCATACCAATGCTAGACTATGGAACTGTAACAGAGATCACTTACGTTGCATAGACACGCTTGCAAGGATTTTACAGGATACCAAGCACAGGGACGCCAGTCCAAGGTATGGTTGATATTGCTGTGCCTCCCTCTCTGAGACACAAGGCAATTTTGCTTGTATGGTATTCTGATCTGACCAGAGGGGACCTAATTTTGGGTTAACATGTTACACTTCTAAGCCAAATTGCATGGGATTGCATTTTAACTGTATGGGAATTGAACCCAGGTCGTGGTGCCCTTTCTCAAGGTTTGGTCCCGTTAATTACAATAAAAAAAGCCTCAATGCTGGAGCACACAGTGGAATATTATCTTTTGTTCTCTACGATTAGGACCCTTTTCTTGTCAGGTGCAGAGGAAAGGCTTGGTAAATCCCTACCTCGGTCCCATCTAACTTTGGGATGAAGATGAACTTCAATTGCTTATCGGTTTAGAAAACCAAGACTAAGACTTGAGGAGAATCAAATTTGTTTTGGAATTTGTTGGATGCAGAGTAAGCACTGCAAATGTCCTGTCGTAGAACTGTAGTCACCTGGGAAAGCTTTTCCAAAAGGAGGGCTAATGATAGTGGATGTGATGCAGTGATCTTCAAACTTTTGTTCCTACGCTTTCATTCATGTCAGTTACAGAAATAAAATCACAGCTCTCATGAACATAAGAAGCACTATGAAGGGAAGCACTTATTTAAACTCAGGGCTGCCAAGAAGACAAAAAACACGTAATCTGTTATTTCCTTTGAAAAAAAGTTCATTTTGTGGCCATATATTTAATGCGCTAACTACCATTGTGCTTGTTAGCTGCTCAGTGGGTGATGTGGTGGACATTGTGTCTGTAAAACATAAAAATGTCTGATCCAGCCTGGTATTGAAGTTAAGAAACTTTGTGACTATAAAGAATTTGTTTAATGTGATGACACTTTCTACCCAATAAATAATTTTATGGTTTATGGATCAAAATCTCAGGGATTTTGGAATACATGATCCATGAAATCAGAGCAGTCTGTAAAGGCACATTTGTGTCTGTTTACACAGTGCACAATGTAGGCTGGCTAAAGGACAGTAGTGATTGTGTGTTCAGGTGGGACATCACCTTTGTTCATTGCTGTGCAACAACAAGCTGAAAATTAAACAGCACAGGAAAAGTCAAGCTTTCTGTGAAAAGGTTTGTGCACAAAATGTTTAAATGAAACAATCAAAGAATCAAATAGTACACTAATTTTATACTGTAGAGTTACCATTAAATTGATATTGTTAATACAATAATAAAAAAAACAACAACAGATTTCTCCGAAATTTCCTTGTATTTTTTGTATATGTAGTGCTTATATATTGTAATACATGTATTTAAATATCATATCATATCAAATATAGATGCTTCACTGCTGCCTCACAACAAGAAGGTCCCAAGCTTAATCCCAGGGTGGAGCAGCCTTTCTGTGTGGAGTCTGCATGTCCTCCCCTTACTCCGGGTACTTCGGTTTCCTCCCACAGTCCAAATCTCGCGTCTTCACCAAGCTCCACCTGCGGCATGCCTATAACCTCATCCGCATCCGGAATGGAGTTGAGTGGAAGGCGGCCTTCATTACCCCCAACGGGCATTATGAGTACCGGGTCATGCCTTTCAGCCTGATGAATGCCCCGGCCATCTTTCAACACTACCTCAATGAGGTGCTCCGGAAGACATTAGACAGGTACGCCTACCTGTACCTAGATGACATCCTTATTTTCTGCCCCAACCCAGAGGTCCACGTCAAGCACGTGCGACGGGTCCTCCAGCTGCTACTACAGCACCAGCGTTAGATCAAGCTGGAGAAGTTCACCAGGTATCCCAGGGGCTGCTAAGTATGGACCAGCGCAAGGTAGAATCCATTAAAACCTGGCCAGTTCCCACTTAGAAGCAGCAGGTACAGACCCGACCCAGAGGAAGATGGACGCCTTCGAGGACTCTCAGGTGGAGTCGCCAGGCCAGGTGGACGCTCTTTTTTGGGCGCTTCCAATTCACCCTGTTGTACCACACAGGCTCTAAGAATGTGAAGCCGGATGCCATCTCGCGCCTTTGGGAGCCCGATGGCACCCAGGCCCAGCCGGAACCCATCTTGCCTCCTGACCAGATCCTGGCCCCTCTGTCTTGGGAAATAACTAGGACGGTTATGCAAGCCCACGCGACCAAGCCCGACCCTGGAGGCGGGCCTCTGGGCAGATCTTCGTGCCATCATCAGTGCACGACCAGGTACTACAATGGGGGCATTCATCCCCGTTAGCCGCACATCCCGGAATCACCAAGACCCTGGAGTTCATACCGCGGCGGTTTTGGTGGTCCAATATGGCGGCCGACTTCTAAACCTTTATTCGCTCATGCCACGTCTGCACCACCAACAAGAGCGTTCGGGAATTTCCCCAGGAGCTTTTACAACCGTTCCCTGTTCCATCATGACCCTGGTCACACCTGACGATGGATTTTGTCACGGGTCTGCCCAGATCCAAGGGTTTTACCGCAGTGCTGGTGATTTTGGATTGCTTCTCCAAGGCCGTCAGATTCATTCCCATGGCTAAACTTCTGACAGCCTTGGAGATGGGCCAGGCGCTCCTCCAGCACGTCATCCACTTCCATGGGATCCCGTCAGACATAGTGTCCGACCAGGGCCCCCAATTCGCCAGCCGGATCTGGCATGCTTCTGGCATCGACCACGGCTAGTCTTACCTCAACGGCCAGTCAGAGCGGGTAATCCAGGACGTTTGCCAGATGCTAAGGTACTGACAGGGTTCCTACCTTGCGCACAGAAACCCGCTCCCATCTGTCATTATAGAACTAAGACCGATAGCCGCTTTTATCATCACGCTGGTTAATGACGTGATAATGATCACCTGGAGCTTCTACTATTTAAGTATTGGCTCAAAGGTTGTCCGTTGTCACGTCGTCCTCGTTTGGATACTCGCTGTCTTGGTAGACATTCGCTACGACCATTGCCATTTATTATAGGAGGTTACATTCCGGGGAGTTTAAAGCTCTCTACCTAAAGCCTTCACGTGCTTCCTGCATGCCTGCCCTCTGCCGTTTCGACGCACACGTTCGCCGATTCGCGATCTTATAGAGCCTTTTGCTCTGCCTCCTATTGAACGTTGTTCGTTTACCCTTTTCCGCATCCTTGGGTCCTATCTCGTATTTCGTAACACCAAAGATGTGTGTTAGGTTAAATGTTGTCTGAAAAGTGACCATTAGTGTGTGACTGTGTGTGTGCCCTATGATGGATTGGCTAGGGTTGTTTGCGCCCAGAGTTTCCAGGTGGGCACTGTCTGGACCGCGACCCGTGTGGATTAAGTGAAAGATAATGGATGGATGAATGGATTAACTTTAAGGTATGGCATTGGCGCAGGGGTAAGTGCTTATAGCTTTAGAGATCCCAGTTTGTTCTCCTGTAATGGACTGGCACCCTGTCCTGCCAGCTAGGCCCTGGTTTCCTGTGACAGTAAACTGGATAAAACAGGTATGAAAAAGAGTAAATTATGTGACCTATATTTATAGTTTCTGTGACTTTTTATGCAAAAATGAGTACTGTGGAAAAAGTCTTAGGCCATGAGTAGATTAGACGTACGGTCACTAAAACAATGACAGTATATAAAATGTATAAAATATATCTGTCTAGTTATTAGAATACAACCAGAATTGAGGACATTTGCAAGCTGTATTAAAAAAAGATAAAACGGCTCCTATAGACTATAACAGTAAGCAGTATGTTCTTTTTGGAAAGGTAGCAGCCACGGTACTGCAGTTCAAAAGGGGAACAAGGTGAAAAGGCTACGATATGCTAAAAAGCTCTCTAAAAAGATTGGATGGTTGATCAGTGGAAAACAAGACTGTGGAGTGACAAATCAAAGTTTGAAATTTTGGCATGCAGTTGTTAACAATATCTTACATATGGTCATTAAACTATTGTTTAAACCATGAATCTAACAGTGGCCTAAGACTTTTGCACATCGCTGTATATATATATTATTTCGAAGTAATCACTTGGCCAGCCTCTCTTCCAACAGTCCCTGTTACTCATGTCTGAAGGCATAGCCCCACCGGTAAAAACATAAATAAATAATCAAAAATAAATGACAAAATAATCACAATTAACTGATTGCATTTCATGAATAAACAAGCTACTGGGACCTACTTTAACAAAGTCTCCCCAAACTATAGTACTTCCCAACCATGCTTCACAGTTGACATGACATGGCTTTAAGCACATTTCTTTGGTAATTAATGCAGAATTAAGAGATAATTACAGTGGATTCACAAACTGATTTTGCAACTGTATGCCAGTGTGCTGTTCTAGGTTATCATTGAAACGCTCATGTGTTTAAAGAATTTAAGTAAATATGCAGTTAAATAATATTTCAAATTCAGACAGGATTCATGCTAAAAAACAAGTGTAGTCCAATTCTGAACTGTAGATGTTTGGAATATCCAGATCTTCTAGTTGGAATTTGGGATCTTCCCATCATCAGTCTTCTTTGTGTGTATTAGTTAATTTCAATTACTCCTCACCAGGAACCCAGTTGGCTTTGTCAGTTTTCATGGCTTCATCCATCAGGATCAGCAGTTCCTTGTTAGTGCAGCAAACGGATGTCGGACAGATGGCCACATGATTTCATTATTTTCCAGCTTCTTTTCTCATTGGCGCTAATATGAAGGGTGTTTAGGAGTTTTCTGTACTGCCCTGCATGGATTGGGAAAGCGCTCTGGGCAACCTTGCTCACCGTCGGCCCGTCAATCATTTAGCCTTATTAAGCGTTTCCAGACCAGTTTGTGGCCAGGCTGGATTCCATTCTTGTTTTCATAATGAATGGAGAATGGAGGCTCATTCGACCCGAATCTAACCTTCCTTAAAAAAGTGCCACTGAGTGTTAGGGCATGATATACAGTAACGTCTCGCTTGAATTAATCTGACTTTGACTGCTTTCAATCAAAATTTCATTCACCATGGCAGAACATATTTTTACTGCACATGAGAAAGTTAAGGTTAAATGGCCAGAGAACATCTTCCACTATATATCCTGAATTTTTGAATATATTTATGAATATGAATGTCTGGAAATCCATAGTGACTTGATGGATAGCACCGTCATCTCACAACGAGAAGGACCTAGGGTTCAAGGCGCAGCTTTCTGTGTGAAGCTTGCATGTCCTAATCGTGTCCATGTGGTTTTACTCTGGGTACTTTGGTTTCAGACCAAAAATGTTTATTAGATTTCCTTTTGCCTTTAAAGTGGCCAGACTTGTACTATGGTGCCAGTACCGCATCTCCTTCACTGACAAACCTCACCTCGCCAGAGCTAGGAGAACGGCTCAGTAGGTAGAACACTTGTACCAAATGCCCAGTGCTGGGTTATTCTTGTTCTTTAACCACAAAGTAAGAGCTGTCAGTTATAGAGTTTTATTTCAGGTCCTGATAAGTCACAAGACCATCATTTATTTTCAGGTGCAACTTAAAGTCCAGATGGGTTACTGGAAAATTAGCTTGTGTGCCATGGGGTTTCTCGATATATATTTCAGAATCTGTTTGGCTTATGAGTCATAGTGCTCCTCAGGACCATTTCTATCATCTCACGGACCTTCCCCCACTCCCCAACAAACAATGCAGCATCTAAAATCGTTCTTTTCTTTTTACTTGCAATTTTTTTTAGATTACAAAGTGAAAATCTTCTGTGAATTGTTTTCCGCTTTTGTGATGTTTATCTACGACATGTTTGAATAAAACGTTTATCAGTCCGCCCTCTGTGAGCTGGACTCATCAATTAACAGCACTTGAATGTTTTTTATGTCTTCCTGCACCTGATGTGAACTGATGTCGGCTTCCAGGTCCAGTTAATCACCTTTTCCTGGTTGTTGGTCATAAAACGTAGGTTTCCATGGATACACAGACTCCTGGTATCACATGATTGTTTTCTGTCCAACCATCTTTTTCGTTACCTCTCTCCATCTCTCTCTCCCATTCCGAGTCTTACCTTTGAGCCTGGGAGCGGAATTCTGGGAACATATTTCCATGTGAAAAGCCGAGCTCCAGTGGAGGGGTGTGACGCCACAGCATTGTTTCGGCTGGCGAAAAGAGGAACCGCGCGCGATGAGGCCAATTCCTGTCCGCTCCAAAAAAACAGGCACTTTCTCACACTGGCTTCCTTCCTCGCTGGACAGCTCAAAACAATCTCAGAGATGCAGGACCTGAGCAGTGTGAACGATGAATCAGATTCAGACTGTTTATTAGGTTCGGAAAACAAACTAAGGGGAAAAATGAAGGTAGCCAGAGTGTTTTTAGGAGGTAAAATTTTTTTCCAGGTCCATATTATGTGCAAGCTAGTCAATCAGTTAGTTGAATATTCATGTATATATCTTAGTATATTATCTTAGTAACTATACTAATTTATAGTACGTATAGTTAATATTTTATAAAGAAAAATATTCCTAATCTGGAACACTACTCCACAATTGAGGGGTAAGACAGGAAAGCATTTTTCATCAGCTTAGCTGCTCCCAGTTGTGGGAATAATAGGTCTACCATGGCTAAACAAAGTACTTGGGATGGACTATACTGTTTCAGGAGGTCAGTAAGATAACTTAAAGCATGTGTTAAGACATTTATAGTCAGTGATTCAATTCGTAGCATCTTGCCATGTTTAAGATGTCTAACTGTAGCAAAGAAAAACAACCTAAGCATCCCATTTTATCTCCACTTATCTGGGTCATGGTGGGTTGCAGGCATAGGTGCACTCTGGACAGGGTTCCAATCTATAGCAGGGCTCAGTATCTGCACTAACTGCTGATTCCAGCTGCTGTTTCATGACCTGCCACAATCCTAAATTGGATTAAGCATGTGTAGAAAATTAATGAATGAGCTAATGAATGGATTAATGAAGGAATGAATTGTTTTCATTTCTATACAGTTTGTCTTCTTATCGTTTGTGTTTAGATAAGCTCACACAAGTTCACATAAAACCGAATATATTTTTGTTTCAATTAAAAACTCCAATTAAATTCAGTTTATTCAGTCTGAGGGAGACTCATCCCCACCCTATTTAAAAACATTTGATGATTGTATGACTCAAACTCAAAAAGTAAGTTTCCAACTTGGCAAGACAGGCTACTTAATGAAATTAAGTCCAATAATAGTTTATAATAGTCCCCACCTCCCACCATGAAGTCTGAGCAGAACTAAAAGTATCCAGCTGGGGAAAATTACATAATGTTATTTGTTAATTGTTTCTTTTCTTTCTTGTTATGTACATTAAAACCATTTTCTCAACTTACAGGCTGTAACACATGGACATGTAACCTGCAGCTTTAATTCACTCACTTATGATCAGTAAATGTATTATCCTGGTGAAGTTTAAAGTGGATCCAGAGCCTATCCCAAAAATCATTCCATCACAGGGCATAGTCCTCACTCACATAGGAGCATTAACTGTCATTTTTGGAAGGTGATATTAAAAAAGAAAAAAATACTTTTTCATTTTTTGTTGGATTGTTTCTTTGTTCATTATTTTATCCCAGGGGTCCAGTGACCGTCCCCAGAAAACACCTGGTGCAGGTTTAAGGTGTTTGTGAAAGTACCCTTCATATTTACTTTACAGTAAATGTACTGTCTTGTCTATGACCACTTTAGCCAATGATGTTTCACAGAACATGATATGGTTAAAAAAAAAAAAAACCTTGCTCTGTGGAGTCTGCATGTCCTGGTGGCTCTTAAGTGGCCCTTAGTGTGTGACTGTGCGCATGACTGTGTACGTGTGCCCTACGATGGACTAGGGTTGTTCCTGCCCTTGGGATTAGAGTTGCCAGGTGGGCACCGGCTGGATTGTGACCCTGTGTTGATTAAGCGGAAGATAATGGATGGATTATGCAGAGGATTAGATAATTTTTTGTTAGCCGACTCTTTGCAGTGCTACAAATAAACATTACAGAGCATGTGCAAACATGCTCACTAACTCACTCTGGGACACTTTAGAGATGCCAGTTGACCTAATGCATATCTTTGGAATGGGGGTTAAACAGAGTACCTGAAGATGACCCATACAGAACATGCAAATGACCAGACTGGGATTGAGCATGATATATTCACAGTGCAACACTGCTTGTTCCTTTAGATTTGATTGGTCAAATAAAACGTAAAATCTCACGGGTTTCTTGTTCAATCCAAGCTTTTTGTCCTTATGCTACCTTGCCTTTGGCTACTCCATTGTGGCTTTTAATCAGCTTTTATAAAGATGATTTGTGACAACAGAGAAATCAAACTGAATTAAGCTGAACTGAAGGTGTGTGATTGATCACAGTTCCCATCCACACTTAGCAGAATGCCAGGACCAGAATGAAAGTTAACGCTGGCCGTCTTTGCTGTCGGGTCAGGAGTTTAATGAGTTCCAAATGTGTGTAAGGCCAAGCAGGGGCTGCATACGTGCCTCCCCCTGTGGTGACTCAGAGAAATGCCCTTCCCCCTTTCCATATCCTCAGATCATCCTGTTGTTTAATATTTTGATGTCTTCGAGCACGTATCGACCACCTCATCACGTTTTTGAACTGCCACTGATTATTCTCGTAGTACATGCAGGTCTAAAGCTGCTTCTTCGGAAGTTCAGGGTAGCCAGGGCATTAAGGGTCTGCTGCGTTCCTGTGTGTATACATGTTTCAGATGGAAAGCAGAGGACAGAAACAAACCCAGCCATTTGCGAGAGCTCAGTTTCCTGGCTTGGATGCGTGCCTCGTCCTTCGTCTTGCCCTGCCTGAGGATGCTTCTCCGTCAGTGCACTTGCGCACACACACAAACAAACACAAACACGTGTGCGTGCGCAGGCACACAAACGGACAGTGTGTATGGGCTGCTGGGAAAAACTGGGTCTGTCATGGCCGAAACAGGCAGCCAGGCTCGGAGGAAACACCTGTTCTTCCGCGCTTGCCACTGCTGCATTTATCTGACCCCAGTCACATCAGGTGGCTTCCTGGTTTGCGTCAGTCGCGGCTCCCCGAGGCCTTGCTGTCATTGGACCACTCTGGCTCCTCCCCTTCCCACTGCCATGCTCATTGATCTTGAGAGGTTTGTTGCTTCCTGGCTTCTTGCTGGACAGGAGATTTGCTCTCTGGGATCTCTCTGATGGGGTTTCTCTTCACTAATGCTCCACACCCTGAACCCTCCACCTCCCATGTCTCTCTTAAAATGCACTTAAAAAGGCGATTGCACATTCTGCTGTCCTGACCTCAAGCACATGTTAAGAAAATCAGACAAAAACATGCAGAACCAAATTAGGCTGATCCAGCAAACATTTTTGGGCCTATTTGTTTACGAGAACGAGGGGCTGGCCGCTGGGTCTTTAAAGTCCAAGGGAACTGGTTCAATCTGCTTAATGTGGCACAGAACATTGCAGAAATTAAATGATGGTTGTAGAGGGAAGGTAAACACAGATCTAGCCTTTCCTGCTCTACAGGAAATGCATCCAACATTCATATACAGGCCATAAAATCAGCCTGCTGGTTTTTATTAGGAGCTCTCTGAAGTCTCGGGGTTGAGTCCTGACTAATAAACATCTCGCTGGATGTTTAGAAACATGCAGGAAAATCTGCAGGGTGCATAGGGGAGAGTATAGTTTCAAAAGGGGATGCTGGATCTAACACAAAGGTATAGCATCAGGTCTGATGGTCTCGTTTACTTTTTGTACACTTACTTTTAAAGCAGGGGATCCAGTGCCATCTCCAAATAAAGGCAGTCCATTGCAGGGTCAACAAGCTGGGGTCACGTGATACTCAGGTTTAAGGCACTGTCACGACTCAAACTCAGGTCTCTGCTATGGTGGGCTATCGTCTCCAGTGCACATACATCAGGCACCAAAACTCTTGAGAGTTATTATACTACTTTATGTGGAAAGATTTGTATTGCAGCAGGGCAAAACACTTTTCAAACCTTGTAATAGCTACATTAAGACCAAAAAATATCAGGGAATGCTGACTGTCATGGACCTTTGTCCACCGTCACCTGACCTAAACCAAAATGGGGATTTATGGACACTTGAAGACAGAGAAAGTGGAGCATTTGATAACAGGGATAGACTTAGGATCTTGTGGAGTCCACGCAGCTTGAATGCATGCTTTCATGGCAGAGAAATTAATTAATTAATTAATTCACTTTCTTATCCGCTTGATCCTGGACAGGGCCGTGGGAGAGCGGTACCTAGCCAGTGGCATAGGGTGCAAGCTAGGAACAACCCCAGGCAGGATGTCAATCCATTGTAGGGCAAAGCAAAGAGGAACATTCCAAACAGTAATACATCTTGAAATACTGAAAGTTTTTTATTTTCAAAGACTCAAAGTTTAACTCAAATTGTCATATTAATTAGTTTGTAATGAAAACAGTGGATTAAATTTAAGCAATATTCTCTACAGAAGCATTTCCAAACTTTTGCTCTCCACTCAGTATAAAAAACCAACTACCAGGACGATACCAGACATATTCGTTAAAAACGAGACAAAGTTAATAAACACTGAAAACTATACAGGCGGGAGACAAACCAACAAACAGCACATCAAAGAGGAGCTTGACTTTGAAGTGACTTTGAAGTGACTGTGAGGTGGCTTCACAGATGAGATCCATTACGTTATTAACAGCATGTATCAGCTATAAAAAAAGGTCTGATCATTTGCACTTTCATATGAGATTGGAAGGAGTTCCATAGAGGAACATCAAGGTACCCTTACTTGTAGTTTGATCCAGAAATTATACATAGTTGCAGAATATTGACAATTTGCTTAGCATTTACACTTATGTTCTTAACATTGAATAATATATAAAATATTGTGACACTGATGAAGAAAAAGAAGATGATTCTCACTCAAGCGTATTGTTCATCACGCTCTTTTATATATCTTTTATATCATACCAGCTTACCAGCTCTGAGAGGAGCTTTTAATCAGCATAATGCATGGTGTGTGGGCTTTGTCACTCAGCACACATGCACCAGGGGCCCAAATGACCACCCTGAGCAGCCTGGGTCCTTTCTGTGTGGACTCTGCATATTCTCCTGTGTCTGCATGGATTTACTCCGGTTTCCTTCCACAGTCCAAAGACATGCCTGTTAGGTTAAATGATTACTCTAGATTGGCACTGACTTGAGTGTGTATATATACATATGACTAGTCTTGAGATAACCGTGTATAGATGTAACCTCATGTGTGTTTCTGAAATGGCCACTGATGCTCAAAATTTCAAATCTTTTATACTCTTTTATTTAATTATTGTTATTTATGTATATTACTATTAATACAATCTTAACTATTTCATGTTAACACCTAGGCCACCCAAGGAGGATGGGTCCCTTTTTGAGTCTTGGTCCTTTCGTTCTTCTACATTCAGGGATTTTTTTCTTGCAACTGTTGCCCTAGGCTTGCTAAAGTTGGAATTGGCTTTTTAAGACAATGTAATATTGTAAAGCTGCTTTGAGACAATGCTCCATTGTAAAAAGCACTGTAGAAATAAATTTGACTTTTACTTGATAAAGTACACAAACTGGGACACATCCCCTTAATAACAGCACTACAATGTGTAAGCAAAAGTCATATGAATAAGGTCACATACTGAATTCTACACCTTTTATAATATTTTGTGACCGAACTCTCACAATTTTCGCAACAATAATTAATTACAGCTGAATGTGCCTCCCCTGTTTAAATGCTCCATTCATCACACCACCTTGATGGGTTGCATTTAATATTGGTTTGAAAAATTCAGTGGAAGTTCATACAACCACTTGGGTGAAAAGACGAATAAGAGTCTTGATGCTTTTCTTGCTTAAGTGTAGGATCTAGTCGTGCCAAACTTTTTTGGCTTTGTAGGCAATCATCAGATTGGCATGGACCTTGAATTGAGTCCCTGTGGTGTCTTCAGGCTTTCTTGCTCATTGCCTGCAGACACAATTGATGTCATGTTGATGCTTCAATATGTTCTCTACCATCATTGTTGTTCTCGAAGTACATCCAAAGGTCTAAAGCTGCTTCTCTGGAAGTTGAGGGCATTGTGGGTCTACTACATTCCTGTGTGTATAAATGTTGTATATGGAAACAGAAAGGAGAGAACAGAAACAAACCCAGCGTGTAAGCGTGGAGTGTAAGCACTCGGTTTCCTGCCTTGTCCTCCTTCTCATCCTGACTGACGATGATTCTGTCAATGCTCTTGCACTGACTGCCACACATACACAAACGTGATTCCCCAGCGCTGGAGCTAAGTTCTTATGGGATAGGCACCAAAGCCCTTGTGACTCTGTCTAGGGAAAGTGGGGTTAAAATGTAAACACAAAATATCATTTGTTCATTGCTCCCAGAGCTCGCGTCACTCTTAACATTAGGCTAAACAATGAAAGTTTCCCCTGGACTGGTGATTCCCACCCCCGACAACCTTTTAAGCAGATAGGATAAGGATTCTGTACAGAAACTACTCTTTCATCATCAAGAGCACTTTACTTAACAGACGTTGGTTTCTTTCTAAGTGACAGTAATTAAATATGAGCTCAAGGAGGCAATTCAATTACTTGGCTTCCCCCCGCAGCACAGAGGTGACCCTCAACACTGGGTAAATCCCATGTCCTCTGTGGTTCTTTAATTAATTAAAGAACAAACGGTTATTACTAATTGTTTTTAGCATCACTAAAAACTGTTTGAACTGCAGGGCACATTGTACCTCATAAAAATATAGTCTGATGTTTGCTTCATTAGTTACTACACTCTATACTTGGGTGCACATTTATAATCGAAACTGATGCTTTATATGTGCTAATAAACTCCAGCATTGAGTTAATATTCTATTGCTTAAGGGGATTTATTGCACAAAAACATACTCGTGAATTGATGATGTTGCCCCAAATGAATGATTTGAATTATGTATTGTTGATTTTCCTAGTAATATTTTTGGATCCAATTTTAATCCCATTTTTGGTCACACATTTTTGTATATCATGATTGGATGAACATGATACATCAGTGTAGCAAAATAAATTGTTTGTATAATTAAAAACTCCCTCAAACATCTTTCCTTCATCTTAATGTCCCATCCATGAACTCAGAGCCCGCAGTAAAAACATGAAAAAATAAAATAAAATATGAAAAATATTATAAACTGCTTCAGTAAATACACCCATATATCTGTGTGCTAATACACTTTATGTACACCCCCTTGTTTCTGCACCCCTTGTCCATTTGATCAGATCCTTTGATCAGACTGTAGTCCATCTGTTCCTCTACCTTCTTTGTTTGTGTCCTTTACTCTGTTCTCTAATGATCAGGAGCCCCCAGGACCACCAGGTACTAAACACCTCAGTGTCATTGCTAGACTGAAAATAGTCCTGCTACCAAATATATCCAGACAACAGATTCCTGTAGGTAGCATCATGTGAGCTCAGATTCTCATGCTTTTCTCATGAAATTATTATCATGATTTATGAATGCAAAAAGAGACATTTTTGCTTGATTGTGCACTTAAACTTTTCAGTCACTATGCTTGAAGAGAGCTCGTCAATCCAAATGTTTAAAGAGGGACCACAAACACTCTACCAATGTCCAGCAATAATACGCTTTGCTTTTCATAGGCGTAGGTTAACCAACATTCTTTCATGAGTAATTGGGGTCAATGCTTTTGCAAAATGACTGCAAATATCTGGGCAAAGAAGAATTTTTGTGGATGATGTTGCAAACTGTGTCTTAGACCATTTTTAAGGTCCTGTGTTTACAATAAAATAGTGACAGTTTTTAAACAATTCCTCATACATGCCAATAAGATTGTATAACATACAATATAAAGCCTTTAAATAACAAAATGCTAGATTTTCATAATATTTCAAACATTTGGTAATTATTCTCTAGGCAACGGGGAGTCTAGTTGCTTTTGGCTTTATTGGAGAGGCTAGGAATTTGGAGACCATCTAAACATCCAGTTTGGTTACTGGTAACCCCCGGTGATTGGAAAACTCCTGGTTGATTTCCTTTGGATCAGATCATAAAGTTTTAAAAAAAAAGATGGCCTTGCTAGTCTGCACTTTCTTGAGGTCTGCAGTTTATACACTGTAGCAAACATTATCCAGACCTTTCTGAATGAAAATAGGTAAGTAACCCAATTTTCTATACCATACTACTGAACTGTGTAGACCATTGTACCACTGCAGTATAGAGCCAGATCATTTTGTACAGTAGCATTTACTGTAAATTTACACTACTGTAATACAGTAACCAATCCTATCATGTTACTGCAGAATTGTGAGCCTGCCCCTAACTGGAGGACAAAGATAGCTGTTCACCCCAGAGCAGTCCAGGTATGTTGTTGTCTGGGACAATGTTAGTTTTCACCGTGCTGTTCAGGTCCAAAACTGGTTTGCTGAACATTCACAATTCATTGTGCTTTACCTTCCGCCATATTCTCCATTCCTGAACCCCACAGAGGAGTTTTTTTCAGCATGGAGGTGGAAGGTGTATGATAGACAGCCCCACCAGCGCATCCTGCTTCTCCAGGCAATGAAGGAGGCCTGTGGTGATATTGAACTGATGTTCTGTGTTGGTTCTGGCACCACGCGCCTGGATGTTCTTCAGGCTCTGCATCACTCTGATGCTCTCGAACAGCAGAGGCAGGTACCACCAGAGTGCAGGAACTCCCTCCATCGGTTGGACAGTAGGAGACGATGTGCCGCTAAGGACCTTCCTCTAAGGATTCATTATATAATCAATTTTGTTTTTAAATTTAGATTATTGTATAATTTTTTTATTACTAATTAAAATTTTAATAATAATTCGTTATTTATTTAAACTAGACTTGCTATGATTTAATATACATTTAGTATTTATTTAATTTAACATTTAACATTAATTAATGGAGGATGGGTCCCCTGTTGAGTCTTGGTCCTCCCAAGGTTTCTTCCTACCATTTTAGGGAGTTTTTCCATTAGGGAGTTTTGCCACTGTCGCCCTAGTCTTGCTAAACTTGGGATTGATGAGGGAACGTACCAGGGGTAGATATGTCACTCCAGACTATCTGGCCAGAGAGGATATTGCTTGTGATGAGATGAGGTGTTGTGGCCAGACCCAGACAGAAGACGCTTTTTTTTTCTTTGGAGTTACAGGCCCATTACGTAAACATTATTTTTGTGTTTTGTTATGTGTTCCTGTAGGCAGCATGCGTTTTACTGTAATACTGTAATGTTCATTCCCAAAAAATAAACGTTACCCCCATAATTGTGTTTTACTTTAGTGTTTAGGTACAAATTATGCAAAAATGGCCTATATGTTTGTGGAAATAAATATACGTTTGAGTATTGTGACAGAATGTCACACTGAACACTCCAAAAACACAAGCTAGTAGTGTTTTCAGTTTATTCCATCAGTGTGTAATTATGGTGTAGACAACGCTGTTGAATGGCTATATGTGTGTAGTTTGGATTTAAAAATACCATTATGGCAAGTGTTTACAGAGTTTTGGGTGAAGTGTTCACTTTGTCCAGAAGTGTAAGACATTTGGAATATTGTGTACCACTCAAAATGGATCACATGTATCGAAAGATGTGAAGAAACCAATATAAGCAAGTACAAGATGGCGTGGCCGTTGAAGTTTCACTGTGGATAGAAACGTGGAGTAAGGGTAATAGGTAAAAGAGGAACAAGAGGAGGGACGAGACAAAGAACGATTATATCAGATGAAATATAGATACTCTTTAGAGTAGATACTGCATGCACTTGCGTTGTTGTAATGTATTTTTTGCATGTAATCTTTTTTACAGTAACACAGTACATAATTACTTACCTTTGCTAAACATGAGTTTTGTTTTGATTAAATTTTACTTTGTGGACAAGAAAGTTTATTTCTACAGCTTCATGATCTGGTCATTGTCTTTTCCTTTTTTTCGGTGATGTGTGTAATGATTGTTCAGTGCTGTTTTGCATTTTGATTGACTCGAGGCCTGATCTGACAACATGTTTTTGTTTTAAGCACTGTTTGTACTGTTTTGAAGCAATAGTTTGGTTTTGCAGGAAGAGACCAAGGTTTTGTGAATCTAGCTTGTGAATTGGGTTTTGTGTTTACAGTTTGGAGAAATGCATGCATGGTTTCAGGAAATGTGTCTTGGCAACTGAGAAAAACTCCAACAGGGGCACAATTGTATTTAAAAATAAACCTGTTAAACACTAAATAGATTACGTGATTTAACACTAAAGTGGGCATTACTCTGCCATGAATGAGAAACACTTAACAACATATTAAATGGATCCATATTGTTTATGTTATCTGATGCCTTTCCTAGTTTAATCAATGCCTCTACTGTAGTGTTTTAATATGTACTTGTAGTTTTGAGAATGGCACAAAGTTTTTATGGAGAAAATTTATATTAACTTGTAAATTTCGACATTTCAACAATACAAGCTGGCCTGCTAACATCATTTCAGTGATGATCTCCTCATAAAATGTTAAAGAGACAAGACAGTGGATATCACTCCGTGATTAGAAGAACAGACTGGTTGCTTTAAAAAGGGAGTGGTGCTTTTAAAATTTCTTCTGGTAACCATGATTACCTTCAAGAAAACACATGCAGTCATCCTTGCATTGCATCAGACAGGTTCACAAGGCAAGGACATTGCTGCTTGTAAGAGGATTGGGTCCCCTTCAGACTGTTTGAGACATCTGGAAAAATGTTTGTCCAGAGAAGAAAAGGTGAGTGCTACCATGAGTCCTTTTCCATGCCAACAGTGAAGCATCTTGAGAGCATTTATTTGTGGGATTGCTTCTTATACAGCAGACACTGCCATGAATAAGGAATTGTATCAACACATCCTCCAAGAGCAACTTCTCCCAACGATACAGAAGCAATTGGGAGATGACATAACTGACATAAATGAGATGAACAATGCTTATTTTCCAGCGTGATGGAGCACCATGTCACAAGGCAAAACCAGGAAACTCCTCATAACTCAATTCCATTGAGAACCTGTGGTCAGTTTCAAAAGAGGGTGAACAAAAAAGCCAGAAACTGCAATCAACTCCAAGCACTGATTAGGCAAGAATGTGTTGCCATCATTCAAGATTTTGCCCAGAAGCTGATATCCAGCATACAGAGGTGAAGAAAAAAAGGGATAAAAAAACAAAACATGTGACATTCTGAAAACTTGTGTGGCATGCCCTGCAGTCCTTCAATTGCCCATAGGGGATGAATAAAGTTTTCTGAATCTGAATCTTCTCAGCAATTCAGGATAAAATTAACTTTTTACCATCATGATTTAAGTATGGCAGAGCAACATTTTAGTATCTCTGATGACCCTCCTCAATCGCATGACCACATCCAAGAAAGAAGGAGCAAGTCTACTGGAAACATCAGCTAACCACAAACATCACTTCACTTTTACAACTGCCCCTCGTTACTAGAAACAACTCAAGGTAACCATTTTGGATAGAATACCCATTTTGCTATTGAACAAGACAGGAAGTCACAGTGGCTAATAATAAACATATTCTGTGGGTCTCTAACCCAAAATGTATGATCTATGCTCTATGGTTTTCTCTATGGTTAACTCCTAGACATTCCCAAGTCACCTGTGAGATAATACCTTCAACAGGACCAAAGTCTGGCCTGAGGTGTTTTTGAAGTGAGGCCCCTTTAAGGAGCGAGACCATGTCACTGGGAGCATGATTAGAGTCCCTAATGGTGAACATGCCAGTGTAATAAAAGACACAATAAAAAGTATAAATATTAATCAGATATAAATATTAATTACATTGGCTCTGGGTTATCCAAACTTGCTTTATTTCTCTTTCTGTCCCATGAACATTTTTTTACTAATACAAATTAACCAAATATTGACACCTTCTTCAACATTTGTTTTCAAGTAAAGAGATTGTATAGCTTATTATTTAATTTAGGAGTTACTACTGTTATTTACTCTCATTTCCCCAGTCCACTGTCCTTCCCTGCTGTGTAAATGGCTGACAGAGCTCCCAGCCATCGGGTGCTTCCATACACTTAGCCACTGCCAACTTATTATTATTCGCAGGTGGGAGATTTCTAGAGGCGGAATAATAATGCATTGAGGACAGACATATGCTCCCCCATCCATCCTCCACTCTTGCTGTGATTAAATATAAAGGAGCTACTCTTGCAGCAGCAAAGAGATGACCCTTCATCAATTGATTGTGTTGTTTATGCATTGCCAAGACTTAAACCCAGGCCCCTGCAGTGATGGTCAAGTGTAATACACCAATCACTGAGCCTGATCATTGAGCCTGATTGGCTGTCTTTCGACTGTGTTATTTAATCAGTCTTAATATAATTACAAATCACATCATGGGATATATTTCCCATAAAATGTTTAGCCATGCATGTGGACTGGATGTGAAAAAAGACTAAAGACCTTAAACTACTAAATTATTAAATTATATGTCTGATGTCAGTATTTGCCAAAGCTTTGACTCAGGAGTCATGATATGCATGTTAGGTCAACTGGTGTCTGTAATGCGCATCAGTGTGTGTGCACTACGTTGGATTGGCACCCTGTCTAGGGTTGCTTGTGTCTTGTAAAGGATTAAGAGTTTAAACAATGAATGATGCAGTGTTCGTATGTTCAGATTAAAACTGATTGATTCAGTGTAATTGACAGTGCGTTATGGGAACTGTAGTTATTTGGGTCAGTGTCCTTTTAAACTTCTTGTTTGTTGTGTTGGTCATGGCTGTAAAGATGAAGAACTTGGATCACTTCTGATGAGCCATGAACTTCACACTTGAATTGTGGTGCGCTCTCAGCATGTGATTAAACAAACCATTCTGTATTGTTCTGTTTAAGAAAATGAAGACAGCACGATTCATCACTACTCAACATTAACGTATATTTGAATAAGAAGAGGGAAATGGACGATGAACAGGAAAACGATAGTGACTGTAAAGACGTGGATCTTGTTTCAGTATTAGAATTGTTTTTTGATACTAGGAATTGTTGATGGAATGATGTGACATACAATACTACGCTATTTATAGCCACACAGTACAGTGCAGAATGTGAGTAATGAAGCTACAATAAATAATCTAATTGGTTGCCAAAATCTTTAAATCACTCACAGACCAAATAACTAATTACAGCAGCATATGTAAAATTAACTGTAAGTCAAGAGTAAGATCTCATAGTTGATTTATTATTTGTGGTAGGAATGTTCCGGAGTAAAGCCTTGATCCACTTTTACATGGGACCATTTTTTATGGCCAGACGACTGGGTCAGAGAATCTCTGACTGGGTATGAGGAAAGAAAAACACCAACTGGCAACAGGGTATTGGTGTCTAATGATCATAGATAACAATTAATTAAATATGTATTTTTGTATAATGAAAAAAAAATCATAATCTGGTCTCAGTCTCGGCAACTCCCAGCCTCAGCCTTGACTTTGACTTGACTGCTTAAGAATTTGACTGCAGTCTTGACTACAACACTACTCTGTAGATAAGACATCAGATGCCCAGTGGGTTGTTAAACTGTAACAGGTTCTGAAATGGAAAAAAATCAGACCCAGGCAGGGTTTCTGAGAATATCTATTGTACTATAGTCCTATCAATAGCTTCCAGGTTTGTCATGGCACTGTTATGACTGCCACTGTCATAATGGCAACACAGTAGTAAAAATTAACCACTCTTTTTAGTGCGTCATGAGGAGAATATGAGCTGTGTATGCTTTTCGCCTTATAATTAGGTTAGATTAAGAATAAAAGAAAAAGTAAATTAGAATTAAGTCATATGTATTTTTTCTACCTTTTAGTGTGGTAACACATTTGGAGTTGCATGTGTGCTGATTGCTGTGCCTTGCTTAAACCAGTTCTCACACAATAATGGTGTTGTTATTACATTATCAGTTTGTGCAATCAGATAGAGCTCATTTATTTTCAATCAGGCAGCAATGCAGCAAGTTTCATGAAGGATGTCACAGATGGAAGTTATTTCATGCGTCATCATAAATGCTTCTTCCTTCTATCTTGTTTTCCAGCAGGTGTTTCTCCTCCCACCCTTTCCTTCAAAGTTTCATAACATTGCCTTTTTGTTTTGTCTGCGCAGCGCCGTTGTTTGCATTGCCATTTCTAGCTCTGCATCTAGAAATTACCAAGCATAATGACATGAGGGTAATTTGCTAGGTTGTTTCCAGTATAATAGTATTGATGCCTTTTGTTGTGGTTAATTGCTCGCTCTTTAATCCTACCCTTCTACATAGAAGCACATTGCACTGCTAGCTGCAGGCTATTTGCTCTCAAATCAGATAACAAAAATATGCCTAAGTGCTCACAGGTCAACCACATGACATGCATTAGTGCATTTTAATTTATTTTTGTTAGGGTTCGCACTGCGAGCCCTTTTTACTTTGTTCGCCACGGTCAGTTATTTTACCCCGATCCCTTACTGTTGTGTTTTCGTTTTCTCCCTACGTCTTTAATGACGTTTTGTTTTG
>JAUZST010060302.1:0-23290 GCA_034779995.1 Parotocinclus haroldoi
TATTATTATTATTAATTCGTTTAAAGTCACCCAAGAGTAATGTACATTAAAATTGAAATATTTGTTTAGTATTCATCTATTTGCAATGAAATACAGTTGAAATAAACTGAAGGTTTATCGTACTTTTTAAAATAAATTATATTTTATTGCCTCTGTCTCATACTTTACAGTCACAGTGCTTAGTTTAACATAGCATGTTCCAATTGCATCACCCTTATGATTAAGTTTGCAAAAACTGCATCAGCACAAAATACAGAATCGGGAATGCACCATTTCAGTTACAGCCATTGTTAAGGCCAATTCAGTTCACCCTGTTCCCCCACTAGTGCAGCATTAATAGGAGCAAAGTGCGCTGAGTAAAATAACGTTATAATGGTTTTTAAAAGTACACAAGGCAATATATACTGACTTTTTTTTTGTTCCAATGTCATTCGAATATACTTGTTAATACTAACCTTTACCCTATTGTAAGCTTTTGTTTTTTCAAAATTGATTTAGGCTAATTTCTGTGTGTGTGTATTTATTTGCTTTTTTGATAATGTTTTACACACGTTACTGCACTTTTACTTTAATATATAAGGGGGAACACATATCTGTAGTCCAAACGCTCCTTCCTTTCATAGTGTTAAATCTTTTATGAATGAAATACAAAACCACATTAACCCCTTTAAGATCATTGTATGCAGAAGTTTGAAATGCACCCCAGCTGCAATATAGGGAAAACAAGGGAAACAAGTTTTATATTTGTTTAGTACATTGAAAAACAGCTCCTTTTATGTCAAAATTTAAATGCAGTAAAATTGATTACAAGTTTATTTTTAGGTGATTCAAGCCATAAAACAACTTAATATATAAAATACCCTCTCCACAAAATAAAACTCAAAACACAATTTATTACTTTACTTTACTAGAGTTACATTACTTTATTTTACCAACTAAACCAAATTTCTATAACAAAATACATTAATCCCCCCCCCCCCCCCCCCATTTTTGTGTTAATGGGACCAACTGTGACTTGGACCCACACCAGACCAGCACTGACCGGGACTCAGAACCACACCCAGCCACAATTGATCGGGTCTTGGACGAGTTTCCTCACCAGAACCGTTCGGTTCTCAGCCCCACTCCAGACCAGAACCAACTGGGTCTTGGATCCACTCAAGAACAAAACAACTGCCTCTCGGACCCATGCCATGTCTTCTGGTTTGGATTTTCGAAGTCTTGGACACTCAGTCAGCCAGAAGTGACCATGTCTAAGACCCAGGCCCAGCCATAACCCACCATGTCTCTGACCCGTGCCTGGCCAGAATCAACAATAAGATTTTGTTTGGGACATAAAACTTAATTCAAGACCGCTGTGATGATACTATTCAAAAAATATATATTATTAAAATGATTATAATGTAAATTATTATAACGCCGAGTGGTATACGAAGCAGACCCAAACGCGGCGTGCGGGAAACAGGCGTTTATTATTTCAGACGGCAGGCAAAACACAAAAACCAGAAACCAGTCCAGGGTCGAAACACAGACGAAGCGTAAGGACTAAACAGGGCGAGAGCGAAGGCGGAGTCGGAAAACAGGCAAAAGTCGGCAACGGTAAGAAATAGCATACAATCATGGAAACGCGGAGCAACTAGGGGTAGAACCAAGAAGCTTAGCGGAGAGTGACTGGTGAATGGAAGCTTAAGTAGGCGGTGGTGATGAGCACTGATGGAAAATTGCGAACCGGTGTGTATAATCAGTAGATAGGTGATGCAGGCCGGGTGTGGTCACGTGAGCAGTCCCTGGGTGTGACAATTATAATTATAATATAAACAAGCTGTTATAATTTAAATTACAATTGTCTCTCTCACACTCATACAGGAACACATGCTTCACATGCGTCATAAACCCACATTCAACTGAGTCTTTGAACCAAGTCTGAACAGAATCTACCAGGAATCTGAATAGCACCCTACAAGAATCAACATTGTCTTGAATCTGCTCCATACCAGAACTGACCGTGTTTTGGACCCATACCTGACCATAACTGACATGGTCTCTGAACCACTTAGGGGACCACACACGACTGGGTCTAGGACCCATGTCCAACCAGAACCTATCAGGTTTCAGACACAAATCAGACCAGACCCAATTAATTCATACACAAACTGAATGGTGACTGCTCGTACCCGTGTCCAACTGGAAACCACCATGTCTTCTGGCACAGATGTTCCCACACTTGCAACTGATCATGTCTCGGGCCCTGAATCCGCCAAAGCTAACTGTTGCCCACGCCCAGTCAGAACCCACCATGTCTTAGACCCGTGCCCGGCAAGAATAGACTTTTCTGATAAAAGATAAGATACATTCTTTTAGCCCAGAACCAACCAAGCCTCAGTCGACACCTGACCAGAAGCAATTGGGATTCGGATCCATGCATGAACGGAATGATTGCTTTTTGGACCCATGCCTGACAAGAACCCATCATGTCTTCTTACTAGAAAAGACCAGGTCTCAGACAGAACAGGCCAAGTTTTTGGACCTGTGTCTGACCAGAAAAGAAAGTCTCTCGGAAAACAGTTTAACTGTGTAACGGAATGTCTACACATATGGAAGTCATATGCTTTAGATAATAATTAAAGAAACGGGCATATGTAAATTATCTATAATTGTTATAGAAGATGATGCGATGAGGAGATAGTCAAGTTAGCAAGAGTAACATAACTTTACCAAACTAGCACAGATTTTATTAACAGCTATTTGATCGTTACTTTTTAGTTAATTGTTCACAAACAGTGGCTCCTTATGCCTAATTCAGGCATGTTTGGTCTCGTTGGAAAGACCTTCATGACTGGTGACCACTGCTTTGGTGGACAAGAGGCAAAGTTTAATGTCTGAGGAGAAATTAAGGAAATCCTAAATGAGGGTTCTGATCACTTAGAGTTGATGTCTCTGCACATTCCAGAGAAGAATGGGGGTTAGTGGTGCGAAAGAGTGTGGTCGAAGCCAACCCCGACCCACCGATTGCCCTCTAGCGCCCCCAGGTGACTCGGAGGGCAGCAGTACAAGCTTCCTCCGATTGCCCCCATATTTGGTCTGTAGGTTCCTTACCCCAAGGGCTCTCTCTGTGGGCGGAGTTACAAGCATGATTGCAATATATTTTAAAGGCTTTTAGTATATTGGAAATGGGATTCAAAATATATTGCAACTGGGAAGACATTATATCTGATTACAGTACATTACAATTTGAATTAGTAATACATTGTAATTGGAAAGAGATTATATATGTGAGTACTTGTAATGTAAAAGCACATTTAATTGTTTAATTGACTAAACTGCAGTGTCCAAAACCAGTATATTTTATTGGACATGGGATCACCGCTCCAACACGTTGCTGTAACATTAAACGTTGTGTTATGTTTCCCTCTAGTGTAATAGAGAGAATTGCACCCTTTGTAATGAAATGAATGATTGTCCCATCAAATTATGGTTCACAACATGATTTTTATTTCAAATTAGAACGATAATCGGATTGTGTCCTGCCCATGGGCCATATGTTTGTCACTCCTGTTATAGAGGGACATGTGCCCTGCTGAAAGAAAATAAGCATTGACCAGCATCAAAGCATGCTGGTTTAAGCTGGTGTGGTGCTGGTTTTGCTAGTTGACCAGCATAACCTTGCTGGCAAAGCTGGTTGCCAAGTATGATCTTGTTGGTTTTGTTGTTCAACCAGCATGGGCAGTCACAAAATATTGCTACTGAAGCTGGTTGACCAGCAAAAAAGTTTTGTTAGTAAACCAGCAAGGTTAAATAAAGATCTTGGTAATGATGGTTTTGTCGGTCAATCAGCGTGGGCATTTTGTGGAATTTACACATAACCATACAGAACATTTCTAGGAGGGAGAATAAAACAGATGAATAGCTTTTTATAGATGAAGTGAACAGGAATCAATGCAAATCTATTTGTGACCAATTCATATCTGAACATGATTGTGTAAGCAGAGATGTCAAAATTACTTTATTGAATTGGCATTGAACTAATGAAGTTCACAAAATAATTTTCATTGTTTTTTTATTATATTTATTGATTTATGAGATGCAGCTATTCAAAACTCAACGGACAACACAGGAAATATTTACAACACTACAATAATAATGACAGTGTTATTGTTATGTGTGTTGCTTGCAACATATATTATCCGATTTTATTCTTATTATGTGCGTTGCTTGCAATACATATTGTTATCTGATTTTATTCTTATTATTATTATTAGTGTGATTGCTGTAGGCAAGCACACAATTGAAATCTGATGGCTTTATTATGTGTGTTGCTGTAGCAACACATATATTGTTATCCGATTTTATTCTTATTATTATGTGTGTTGCTTGCAACACATATATTGTTATCCTGTTTTATTCTTATCTATTACTATTATTTATTTATTTATTTATTATTGTTATCTAATTTTATCGAATCAGGGAGTAATCTCATCGGCCATGTTCATTTTCAGAGTGATTGGAAGCTCTGTTCACTTTTTATCACTCTTTGAAAAATCACCCCATTCATTTTGAATGGCCCCACTCTAGTGATGTCAAAATGGAAACTTTGTGCCAGGCCAGAAACGACCACGTGTCAGACCTGCACTCGCCCATGCACTCTCCATACGCATAGGGGCCCTCCACGTAGAGAAACGTCCTCTGCACATAATGACCTCTACGATTTCCCCCCTAATCTTAGGACAGCCGTGGCTCAGAGAGCACAACCCTACCATGACCTGGAATTCCTTGGACATACGGGCTTGGTCACCCCGTTGCCTCAGACGTTGTCTCATCCCCACGTCCAGGGACAAGACTGTGGCGACTACCAGCTCCCTCTCGGTTGCCCTGCCTGACAACGTGCCCGTGCAGTACCAGGACCTAGCCCTGGTCTTCAGCAAGGGCCAGGCTAGTCGGTTACCGCCCCATCGCGATTACAACTGTGCCATCGAGCTCCTACCAGGCTCCAAGATCCCCCGTTCCACACCTTACCCTCTCTCGGTCAAGGAGACTGCCGTGATGGAGGAGTATATCAGCGAGGCTCTGGCTCAGGGCTTCATCCGCCCCTCCAAATCCCCAGCCAGTTCGAGCTTCTTCTTCGTCCCCAAGAAGGATGGTACACTCCGACCATGCATCGACTACCGCGAGCTCAATAAAATATCCAAAAGATACACCTATCCGATTCCTCTCGTCTGCCCCGGAACAATTACGGAAGGCCAGGATTTTCTCCAAACTGGACCTTCGTAACGCCCACAACCTGGTCAGGATCAAGGAGGGTGATGAATGGAAGACGGCATTCAGTACCACATCCGGCCACTACGAGTATCTCGTCATGCCATTTGGCCTCACCAATGCACCGTCAGTCTTCCAGTGCCTGGTCAACGATGTCCTCCGTGAGTTCCTGGGCAGGTGTGCCATTGTGTATCTAGACGACATCCTGATATACTCACCGGATTCCAAATCCCACGTGAGTAACACGAGAAACGTACTTAAACGTCTACTGGAGCATGGCTTGTATGTCAAGGCCGAGAAGTGCGAGTTCGACAAGAGGGAGATCGCGTTCCTAGGCTATATCGTCAGTGACCAGGGGATTCGGGTGGACCCCAACAAGGTCGAAGCGGTCTTGGGTGGAAGACCCCGCAATCCATTAAGGAGCTCCAGAGCTTCCTGGGGTTCGCCAATTTCTTCCGGCGATTCAACCAGATCGCACTTCCCCTGGTCACCCTACTTAAGGGAAAGCCTAAAAGACTTCTCTGGTCAGAGAGGGCCGAAGCAACCTTTGGCAAACTTAAGAAGGCTTTCACTTAAGCCCTGGTGCTTGCTCACCCAGACCCAGAGTCCCCCTTCATCGTCGAAGTAGACGCCTCTTCTCTGGGGGTAGGGGGTGTACTCTCCCAACGTCTGTTTTCTCCGTGACAGATCCTCCTGTGTCGGAAGGAAACCCCACCATCCTCACAGTTATTGACCGATTCTCAAAGGGGGTCAAGTTCATCGCACTGCCTGCCCTGCCCTCAGCTTTCCAGACCGCCGAGACCCTGTTCCACGAGGTTTTCCGCCACTATGGATGTCCGAAGACATCGTCTCGGATCATGGACCCCAGTTCACCTCAGCCGTCTGGGAGGCTTTTGTGTAGAAGCTGGGGGCCTCCATTAGCTTGACGTCCGGGTACCACCCCGAAAGCAACGGGCAGTGCGAACGGGCCAATCAGGAACTGGCAAAATTCCTACGGGCCTACTGCCAGGGCAACCAGCACGACTGGGCCACATTCCTGTCCTGGGCCGAGATCGCCCAAAACTCCTTGAGGAGCTCCAGTACAGGGATCACTCCATTCCAGTGTACCTTGGGGTTCCAACCCCCCTTCGCCCCCCGGGATCCCACTAACTCCAATGCCCCTGCCGTGGACGAATGGTATTTAGTCAGTTGTTCACAAGTGTTGGGTGAGGTAGCATTGTAGGCTGAAATAAAGTGACATAATCAGTGCATGCCCAATAAAACACTTGTACCTACATAAAAGCAGAGCCCTTAATTTTAGGCTTAATAGCACAGTAGACATTTGGACTAGCTTCACATTTCCAATATGTTTGTTTCCCCAGAAGGAACTGTGCATAAAATTTCAGTGTGATAGGCTAGTGGTCCATTGTGGAGATAACCTTATCATGTAATCTGGTCTACACATATACTGAAATTTGCAAAACAGCAAAATATCACAGAATTGTTCTTAATTTATAAAAGTGTCTTTATTGTCCACTGGTTTCCTTGGCTCTAGGAATAAAGGAAATATGTGACTACTTTTAGAACATGAGAATACACACACGTTGAGAATTGGTCCCATGTGAGTCTTGGTCCTCTGTCACCGTAGACTTGCTTATTTAAGTTGTGGACCTAGGCATCCATAAAGCTGCTTTGAGACTGTGTTCCATTGGACAAAGAGCTATCCAAATAAATCAAACTTGAACTAACTGTTCCTTTACCACCCAAACCCAGGGCTTCATGTTATTAGTTATAACCCTGTTCTTCTGCGACAAGCTGCTATTCATCAACGCTCTGCTCATCTGTTTGACCGTTCATCGCTTTATATTCGCTTAAAAAAACATGATATGCCTAACAGAGAAACATGTCTTATATATTCCTTATATCATCAAAATACACTGGACAGGAATAAGGATTACACAGCCAGCATACCTCTGTCTTTATCAAATTTTCGCCTACAGTTAACGGTTGCATAGTTTATTTGAACATCTTAATCCAAATGCAAGTCCTTAAGGCTTGTGCTTTGCAGTATGATCCTGTTTATTCCTAATGCCCAGTCAGTAAATGTCTAAAAGATCGTATTTTGAAAACATCCCTGGGCAGTGAAGAACATCTATTGCCAGAGGCATACAATGCTACAGAATATTACCCTCCTTACAAAAAACCTTAGTATTTTTAACAAGCTATAAACACAAACATGAAGCAAGCAAAATACCTGAGGTTGTAAATCTCTGTCTGCCTGCGTTGCAAAGCAGGCAGGAATAGCAAACGTCATCACCATTTAACAGAGGGCTTTTTTTCCTGCACAACAAGCTATGTCTTAGAGAAATGTTGTTCCTGTATGAGAGGGTAAGTATCAGACTGCCTGAACTAATGTTTCTTTAGACTGGAAACAGAAAATTTTTGGCCTGAAATCTTCTGCAATACATCAGAAATCTTTGTATCATTTAAAAAATTGCTTTGTCAAAATAGCAATGTCTGATTACATTGTATTTATTTTATATGTTAAAGCAGGTAAAATGCCAATACATGTATTATTAGAAAAAAGAATTAAATACTGTGATTTATTAAAAGTCAGAATCAAATTTCCCCATAAAACGTTATGTAAATAGTGTCAAACTGTTCCTGATCCTCACGATTGTTTCTGACACCTATACTCATATGTAATTAGTGATTAAGAGCATAAAGCAAATGAATGTATTACTAATCATAATACATAAAAATTATCAAAATAAAGACATATGTGTATATAAATAAATTGTATGTAAAGGAAAAAGGAAACAAAAAAAATCAGTAATTTGTGCCATTATCTGCAATTCCTTTTCTCAAGTGGGGTACTTATAGTTATTGGGACTTTATAACAAACCACATGCCATTTTTAAAAAAATCCAAAAATCATAATCATCTAGGGGTAAAGGACCTTGAAAATATGCTACAAGGGGTATGAGACATAACGTGGCGGTTAAATGGCTTAGTCGAATTTTAAAAAAGAAAACCAAAACTCACTTTGGTTAACCATTAAGCATTTGGTACTTTCTGTAACCTCTGTTTACCAACATAAGAGCACTGAGTGTTCCCCTATAATGCTTCATGAGCTTGGAGAATAGAGAGTAATTACTTTGACACTCCCCATTACTGAATATCTCCAGATCCTCCAGCTCCTGTGTCCTCTCTGGTGGACTCTTCTTTTCAGTGGGGGTATGTCAGGGGAACTGGTGGCCATGTCAAAAGGATTGTGTAGTCATTGATCCATATAAGGCACACTAATAGAAGGGGGATTTCTCTAGTGGCAGTCTTTTAAATTATACTTAATGGCAAGTTCTCATATAAAGAAGCCGTGCTAATACTTCCTCTTGGCCAGTTGAAATAACACATCAGCCAAGTGCAGCTAGTGTTAACACTAAACATATTAATGGCATGTGACCTTGCCATGGCTTCTTCTCACCAACGTAGTTCAGAGGACTGCCTTTTTAGACTGCACAGCACATCTCCAGTGGTGCCTGCAGACTCCATTCATGCTCTGACACAGTGATTGAGACATTCAATAAGTGAAAAGCTTGAAGTAAATACTTATTTACACAATCCTAATATGAGGAAAAGGATCAAACCAGTCACCTTGTATTTGCATCCATCTTTGCCTAGTGGCCAATATAGCTTACATTTCTACACTCAACAATGTATCACAGTTCTCTAGGAAACATGTCTAAAAACATAGCAATAATGGGCCTAGTACTGCCTGGTATTTTATTGGATTAAAAAACAAAACAAAATAAAGCACAGGTATGATAGATCACTGAAGAAAGAGAAACATGTTCAGCTAATCATGTGATATATATGTCAGCTGTCTACTTAGTATTTAGCTGGCTAAAATGTTTTTTTTTCTGGCATGTTTGTAAGTATCACAAAGACTGTGCAGTAATTGGAGGACCTCTGACATGGTCTGCTCTTTGGCATTGCCTATTCAGGCCAGTGATCATACATTTATGCAAACAAGCTGTGCAATGTTTAATTCCACTTGAAATCACTGACTAATTAAAATATTTACTATAGCTAAGGTTGATCATTTTTGTTGTCTGTATTTTGGTTTAGAACTAGTTTCATACATATTTTTAATAATAGACAACATTTTTATAAGTTTTATTGGCTTGATAAGATTTTTTGTACCTCAAAGCAAGCAGATCATTGAGGAGAGGACTGTCTTTTCTGTGTGGAGTCTGCATGTCTTTGCTTTGTCCACAGTTAATTCACTCCTGGTATTCTGGTTTTCTCCCACAGTCCAAAGATGTGTGATAGGCTAATTGGTGTATTTAAAGTGCAAATACTGTATGAGCTAGTGTATTTAGTAAGTCTTTGTAGCCTAGGCTAAATGAGCAGTTACCAGGTACTTGCTGATGCAGTTATTGGTGAACAAGTGGATAAAGCAAGAACCTCTAAATAAGTAATACTGGATGATTATTCTTAAAAAAAAAAAAAGCTTACAAACTTGCATGCACCGCTGTATAAAACAGCGCTGACATTTATTATAAGATTTATTAAAAGGCTGAGGCAGATTATTACATTATACTGTAGCTAGAATGTAGGTTCCCTGTAGTGCTGAAAATAGGCATTAGTGAGGTATTAAATACTTAAATCCCTGACAGTGTCAGTAAGTAGCAGTCACATTTAGGTTTTTAGGTTGGTTTTTGCTTAAGGTTACTGCCTCTTCTGTCCCTGAAAACTGCTTGAACTAGCTGAGTTTTTGTTGTGACTTTTTTGTGTGTGAATTTCACTTGATTGGAATTTATAATAAACAATGCAATTCATACAAACAGCATCTTATGGTAGACAATAAAATAAAGTGACAAATCACTTTTACAGTGGAATTATTATAAGTGACATGCATTACGTATCTTAAGATTTTACTCTGTAACGGCTGTTATTTGCCTTGGTGTGCCCCAACCCTTAATATGTGTGGGGTACATTTACTTTAATTTGATTTGTCTTTATAGCTAAGAATGGGTGGGTGGCTATGCTAGCAGCTCTCAAACCTGCCTCATTTACCGTGCTATCAATCCCTCCCAATTTGATAACCATTGTTAGAAAATGGTTCTTGGCCATAATGAGATAATATCCATTAAGCTTTACACTTTAAGACTTTAAACAGTTAATATCTCATCGGATTTTACCACACCATGCTGAAGATATGTCACCACTGCAATCAGAACCTGAAGAAAAAATTATCAGATAGAAAATCCATACACACCTTTTATGTGTGAAAATGCACAAAATCAAATTTCAAACCAGCTGCGTCTGAGTTTGTCAGAAATTGCTGCATCATGACAAGCTGTCTGCAAATGCTGATGTGTCTAAACAGATCAATAGCCATCTTACCTAATCACAAGGGTTTGTGATTGAGCTTTTTTTCACAGCACTCATGCATAAACTGGCCTGACTCTGCCACGTGCATGCCAATGGCTCAATTTGATCCTAAACAAACAACAAGCTATACTAGGAACACATGCACAGAGACTATGCACTCTAAGAGAGAGAGTATGAGTCTTCTGTCAAACAATCAAATTGATTTCAAACTTGACATGAGAAGAATGCATGATCAATTTCTCAGAGTTGGACTATGTGCAACTAAGTTGCTTCTCCATAGCATGATTTCACTGCATAGAGGAGGGAGAAGATGGAAAGGGAATAGACATGGTATATTAGGAAGGCCTCCAAATAAACAAGTGTGGGAAAATACGCTTCCCTTTGCAACAGATTTCACTCTTGCAGGGTAGCTTTCTTTCTCCCTTGTCGTATCTGCTGACCATATATCTTGATTCCCCATCAAGATTCCAGATTACCTTTTCCCCCATTGAGACGAGGTTTGCTTTCTGGGCAGGCTGCCAGCCAGTCTCTGACCATTTCCAATCTCTCAGTAGCTCCTCTGCATCTTCTAACCTCTGTTCTCCTCTCACAGAGAAGCCTGCTCTTTTACTCCCTCATCTGATCTATCTCTAAATCTCCCCTTTTCCCATCACAGTCTCTCCTTCTAATCTCATCTTTCATCAGCCGTTAGGGCCGAGCCATGCAGATTCGCTTATTAATCAAACTGACAGCAAAGCACATACACAGCACATCTGAGCTACAACAAGGTACAAAACACCTTGCACAGGCAGCATCCTGGTATGAATTTATGCACCGTATTACGAAAAAGATAACAATTAGGATGCTATGTAGCCAAATGTCTGTGACTGCACAAAATTACATCCAAAATCACGAGTACTAGTATGACTTTTCTATCCTCCCTTTGTTGATATAAACAGCTTTCGCTCCTCTGGGAAGGCATTTGAAAAGCTTTTGGAGCATGACTATGAACATGGATGCTGATATTGTACAATAAACTGTGGCTCATAGTCGACATTCAAATGAATCTTAAATGACTATATGCAAGCTTAAGTATCAAACTTGGCAAATCTTTTATTTATAGATTTTGTATTAGGTGGTGGGGCAGGGAGTGACCTGACTGGGAGGTACCTGATCAGTTTAGTGTAACCCTACTTGGCCAATTGCTGAACAGTTTTAATGCCAGCTGGTGTGGGAGGTCAGAAAAGAAAAACCTCCTTACTTAAACTTAAGTGGTTATTTAAATGTATGTTTTGGAGCAGGGGTCCTTGGATCATGGAGACCTAAGACAAGCAGAAGAAAGAAGACCTAGAGTATAAGCTGGAGCAAGTCTACTAAAATTGTATATTAACAATGAGATGCTTAGAAAATGGAAAATATAGGTCTCTCTAAAATGTCCCAGTGTGAGTATGTGTGCTGCCCTGTCTAGTCCTGGTTCCTACCTTGACACTGCTGGTTAGGAGCTGGCACTCTGTGACCCTCAATGAATGAATGGACAGCAACATAATTTCATCATCTCTGAAACTCCTGCCCCACCAATTCAATTTAGTTTAATTGATTGTAGTCACTGGTGGAAGTATCAAAACGAAGTGGAACTTTTTCAACTAGTTATCTGATACTATATACTATTTTATCAGCAGATCAATAAATATTTATTGACTTTAAAATTTTACTACGTTATAAATGATGCCATGAAAGTTTGCCCTTTCATTTGCTTCTACAACAGCCTTTTTCTACTAAATAGGCCAGTAGACTTTGAAACATGACTGTTAGGCCAGCTTCTGATGTTAGACAATATGGACTTTTGAAATTCCATTGCATTTGATGGCGCCTGGTACAGGTGAGGTCAAGGATTTTTGCAAGCCTTCTGAATTCTCAAGTAAATCTGGCAAATCAGTTCTCTATGGACTATCTCTTTAAGGACAACAGGGCAGAAATGTGATAAACTGTCTTGTTGGAAATGGAAATGCGTCATAGTGAGAGTATTCACTGGAGTATTCAGCACAACTCCTACTTGGATAATCTAGACATGTCTGCTTTATATTATGAATGTCCTGAGTGTTGTTTGTTGTAATATTCAGAAGGAGTGTCCTCAAACTTTTGTCTATATAGTGTAAGTCAGTAAACTCAAATATATAATTCATTTATTTTTCAATTTTATTATTATATAGCATAGGTATGTGCATGATATGATTACACTACTAAGTATTACGATCCAGAAGTATATGTCCAGATTTGTTGTTACTTTATTTGGGTTAGGTTAGTGATTTCTCCTATACAAACTATTTCTAAATTAATGACCCAGGGGGGAAAAAGATAAAAAAGTGCTACTAACATTCTACATTTCCACTACAACAAATCTTCCACCAGAACATGGCTGAAAAAGACTGTCCTGTCATGTTAAATCATGCAATTGACTAACAGGCTAATAGGGAAAGGATAGGGCTTACTCTGCACAAGTAGAAGCCATACCCACTGCCCCCGTTTCATGCTGCTGAACTCTGCATCACAACTTTCACTCCCTATGAATTTCATCTAGACTGTGCTTGGGAGTGAAAGGTATGTCCTGCAGGGGATGTGTGCGTGTGTGTGTGTGTGTGTGTGTGTTGGGGATGGGGGCTGTGGCAGCAGTCTCTGGACCTCTGGTTTAGACAGGAGGGAAAAAAGATCACTTATTGTGATGCTGTTCAGGCATAGACTCATTCAGAGGTTAACAGCATTCGCCTGTGGAAAAGAAATCATGTACAAAAAGAAAGCTTGTAGAGTAGAAGGTTAAAAGTGTCAGTGGTGGTTGCTAAAATGTGCTGCCTTGCCCTTTTGGAAGGAACGCCATTTTGTCTTCAAGCAGAGTGTCATTATAACCATATAGTTCATAGGACTACTAGGTACTTAGGCCTGCTATGCTTTCATTTATTCCATGATACACTCCATTTGAATGGTTGCCTTTCAAAAAATATCTAACCATCGCAGACACTGTAATCTACTACATATTGTCATATGTTCCTTCTATAAATGTATGTGCACGGCGTGTAAAAATATGATTTCCTTAATCCCGCCTGTTGTTCTCTTCTCTTGACATTGAGGAGGAGGAAATCTCAATGCCTTTGAGATCCACAGAAAAACCAGGCTGCTCTCTGATATGCTCTCCATAGCTGTGGCTAATTCCTCCATAAGATGCAGGCAGTGTAGATAGCAGTCATTGCACGCTTTTCTACTCAAGCTACTGCTTGGCAAACACTGACAGATCAGCCAATGTTACAAAACAATGCGATAGAAATCCAGTTTCCCCCATTCTGATTTTCTGAGATCCATGTTTGTCACCGGAGGACGGCTGACCGGATTATGCGATAAGACTGAATTGAAACAAATCAAAAAGAAATCTTGGACTTGTGGTAAAAAAGTGAACGACTGCATGGATAAGGATTTAGGAGACGCTACCCAAACACATACAGATTCAGGCTTAGATAAAAAATCAAACATTGGAAGCTTGAAAACCCAAACTGCCAAATTTTTAATACAACAAATCAATTCAACCTTCCTTTTACCCATATTTAATGCCATACCTTTAATGACCTTCACCAGTTTACAAAGGATTTACATTGACTTTATCCACAACAAGGAAGGCCAAGGAAACTGTCTCACTTAGGGGCAAAAACTAAACCTTATATTTCACCCATCATGGACTACATAGGTAATACCTATCTTTACGTATTTTTAGCAAGGGGTTAATAAAATGTTCTGGGATACAGGTCATTAAGTGAAATGATTGTTGAGTTTTATATGACTAGTAACAGTATATATTCCTCCTTTAAAAACAACTGAAGCTGAAAGTGATGTTAAATTAGATAACCCTATAATCTTTTGTTATCCTACTGTAATGTAAATATGTAGATTTAAATGTAACATAAATTGTTCAAGCACAGAACAAGCACACATAAACAATCGCACACGCACACACACACACACACACACACACACACACACACACACACACACACACACACTGTAAAATCAAAAATATAACATGCACAATGGAAAATAAACATAAATAAACATATCTTGCTGGCTGCACACAATCAAAAGGTAATGAGTGCACTTGAAGAAACTCATTTCCAGTCAGTCCCTGGTCCCAGCGAGCCTGAATTGGATTAAGTGTGTAAGGAAAGTAATACGTTAAATTTAAATTCACCCGCTTGACATTTAAATTGCGATTTTACATCAATTATGCTTGTGAAAATCTCATTGCCATATTTAAATAAAAAGCTTTAGACATCATCAAGTCTAGATGTAACAGTTTTTGTCCTACAGCCTACTACAATCTGAATTTCAGCATCTCTGCTTCCATAACAAATGGTGATTTTAATGTGTCAAGCATCATCATTTCATGTTGTGGTGATTTGTGTTTAGATCCACATCCCATTGTATTTGTTGAATGCCATTATATGTTAGGTTTTATTATTTAAAATGTATGTTTTAAGGATCTTAGCTCTGGTTTCTGTAACCTTCAGAAAAGAGCCTCACAGCCTGTTTCCTGATTGAATGAGTAGATGGGGATTCATGGCCTGCAGGCTGGAGCAGGTCTCTGTGCACGGGGCCATGATCTTGAGAGACCATCTGATTGGAGGATTAAGGGTGTTGAAGGTTACACACTGGCCTAAGGTCAGTAAGAAGTGCTTTAATGAACACCTTGTCTCCAGTCGTGGCTGTGGAACCAAGCCAGGCTGCACCAAACACTAATTATCCAATAACCTCGCTGTACGGGTCAAAGGCTCACTTCTTTCACAATTTAATTTAAGAAGTAAGTGAAAGGGAAGAGATAACTTTTAGGTCCTGTTTTAACATTAGCAACAATTGGTAGTGCTGAAGGTAACATTTCTTTGTAGTGATCCACTGTGTAATATTAAATGGTGTTACAGACAAGGTCTGGCACTGATATATTTGTCATTGTTTTTGTGTAATGAGAGGTAAAGGACATATGTTAAGAAAAAGTTCCTTTATATTGTGCTGCTCTGTGTAACTAAATTAAAGGAATGTAATGTTTATTTAGTTCTTTATTTTTTAAATACCAGTATACAGTACAACAATAAGCTTTTCTTCACATACCCCGGCATTTTAGGAAGTTGGGGTCAGAGCACAGGATCAGACATGATATGGCAAAGCATCCGTGTCAACTTAGCAGAAACAGTGTTTGAACTCTCAACCTTTAAACCAGCAGCCTTTAGCCTGAACCACTGGGCCATCTGTTAAGATATAAAGCAGTCATTGACCCAAAATAATAAAATCAATCAACCAGGTCAATTAGTATGAAGAAATACTTTACAGTTCTACAACTATCTGAACTGAACAGGCTAGAACAACTGACATTGTGAGCAACACACCACACAACAATATGCTAAAAATATGTTTGTGTTTAATTTATCAACCTCATTTACCTAATTACGCTTGGGAAGATTAGTAAAATAAAAGGTATTCAAACGTATTCAAGTTAATCAACAAGTTACATGAGATGTTGAATACTTTTTGAAAGTGACGCCATTCGACTCCCTACATCACACATTATAGACTTCCTTATTCAGCACAGGAGATTGCAGCAAAGTATAGAAATAAGTGAACCAGTGACAGTAATCATATTGTTGATTCATTATCATTTACTGTAATCTAAGTGGACTGAAATAGTTGATTTGAAAAATAGTTTAAAAAAAATAGTTAAAAATAGTTAAAAAGTTTTTTTTTTAATTCCTTCCGTTTTAACACCTTGGACTGTTTGTTTGCACTCCCTCACTTTGCTTTGAAACTGTACTGCTAATTAAACATGTAAATTCAGATTTTGCACCTCCAAACACTCCAGCTACTGCCATCTTTGATTAAGCTTGTAGAGAGCAACTGTTCCCAACTGTTCTCCATCTTACTGAAAGAAGCTGTGATGTTTTCTGAACAATATTTATCACTCAACGTGATTTCACAAAATTTCTAGAAGCTAAGGGTAATAAACCATTTGTGAAACTCTATTTGTTGGTGAATGCTTGTCATAATGCTAATGAACTGCTAATGCTAACAACTCAGCTGAAAGTCTTCAGGTTCAGTTCCTGCTATCCTTTTGGTTAGCTGTCATTACTAACCATTTTAGAGCTGAAGTAAGAACATAGTACATTAGATACATAAAAAACACTGAGCACTGAGCAAATTAATAAAAGCAAGGCAATTTTTTCTAGTTAAAATCGTTTGTTGATCATGGTTTGTTGGTCAACTAAACACTTTTACTGAGCTGTCTTTAGAACTGGTAACTTATTATAGAATATATGTATCAGACCTTGTATATGTATCAGAACTCTATCAGAATACATGTATCAGATAGATTACTATTTATAATTATTTGATACAAGAACTAAGCCAGTTTTCCAGTTCAGATCATGAAAATCCATGTAATCTAAGCATGTATTGTTGCCAGGTTGTTGATTAGATTGTAATTAGGTTGTAGTTAAATCTCTCTTTCAGTAAGTCCAACCAGTCCATAATATCACTAAATGAGGTTCTGGTTGATATGCAAATGTTTTTAATAGTAGAGGTGATACTGATCAGATTATACTTAGCTTGTAAAGAACAGAGCTTTTTTGTCACTAACTTTTTAACACTGGTGTTGGCAAGAAATCCAACACAAAATACAGTGAGTTAGAATAGGACTGGACTCTAGCCAGAATGCAGTGCAGTTATACAGCACAGTGAAGATTGCAAAACGTTTTGCTGGTGACTATCTAGTTGAAAACATTGTGAGGAATGCAGTCATATGTGTACTGAAGCGAAAATAGATCAATATGCTCACAAGAGTTTTTAAAAGAAGTCAAGTTAAACATTGTGAAATAAAATGTAAAGGTTGTTATTTATTGGGTTTTCCAAACATAAACCCAAACTCAATACAGGTGTGTGCTACCTCTATAGCAGCTCCTTATTCTGCACTAAGCGTTACAATGTAAGAGATAAACTTCGCTGGCCTCCTTTATCTTAGTTAAGCACAGCCAAATAGACTAGGTGAGAAAATGAAACAAGGTTTGCTCAACCTGAGCTGTAGCTAAGATAACACCCGTTTGATGTGGGCTTATACCTTATACCTTTGATGCAGTGGTAGGCCACTATGGTAGCTATTAAACCGCTAATCTATGTAATTTGCTGCATCCCTTTGGTGCGATTATCACCTCTTTTCTACAAGACAGACATGATTACCAAGAATAAAGCAAGACAGATGGGTCTGTTGGCATGCTAGAATCAGTCGGGGTAAGTGTGTGTTTATCTGACATAAACATGCATTACTACAATCATCTTAGCTGATAATCTGCTAATGTATATTTATTATTCTCTATTTCACATCGCTCTGGCTTCATGTCGTGCAATGGGAGACAGAATACTAAATGGCCACTAAATTTTTCAAGCCTCACGGGTCTCCCCATGCAGGGGTGACGTCAAAATAATCATCGTCGTTTGATATTCAAATGGTGTAAATTTGCACAAACATACACTAATCCGAAATGTGTGGTTTCTCTCTGGCAACCGCTTTCATACACAGACACTCATGCACACTTCTTTCCATCCATTCACTCACTCCCTCACACATCATTTTGATGTTTTGAAACCAAGAAGCAGTTGGTAATTAAAGCTTTGAGGGGATAATGTCGGCCTGAATGTGTGTCTGTGTGAGACACAAAGGCAGCCAATTAAAATTTAAAATGGATTCTACTCATGCTCTTTCATAGATCCTCTTCTGAGGGAAAGAGGCGACAGGGATGACAGCCGTAATGCACATGAGCATGTATTAAAGACCTAAGAGTCAGACTATAAAAACATGTGACCTTTTTAGAGTGACAGAACTGCTAGCCAGCGTCACCATAACACTGAAACTGAGATGACTTGTATGTGATTAACACAACCATACTTCTGGCAACAAAAATATCCTAATCATTAATACTGTTCATTTTACTACTTATAACACGTAAAGTAGAGTAAGTCCTAAAAGTAGATAAGGATAAACCATTAAACAAATGAGACACACGTTACACTTTCCATTTATTTAGAAAATGATAAAACATCACCTATCTGTGAGGTGCCAATGTATGTGAACTTTGCAGTTCATTTGAATCAAATTTGAGTTAATCATGAATCTGGAGGGAAACTAGTATTTACAGAAAAGAGATCTAGTCTGATCTTCACAACAGCACTTTTGTGGAAGTGTCTCTTGGCATGATCAAATGAGATTTCTGAGCACTTCACAAAAACGTTGTTGATGCTTATCAGCTCAGGATGAAAAAGTTCACAAAACCATATATTCAAAGTCTGGGTCTGAGTCTGGGCTTAACCAATCCTTAGTCACACGTAGTGCAAACTGAGGTAATGGAGGATCACTGTTGTATGTAATAGTCTACACTGAAACAATGGAACCCAAGGCAAATTATAAGCAACTTAAAAACCACATTGGCTAATGTTAATGTTCATGATTCTGCCCTCAGAATACCAAAGGTTGAAAATGTCAGGGTTACAAGAATAGAATAACTACTCTCCAAATGCGTGTCTGCAGTTGGCCAAAGATCACACTGACAACCTAGAAGAACTCAGACTACTGGAAAAATATTTTGTATAAAAACAGAAACCTTTGGTTTAAATTTGAAGTATACTGTGTGGACAAAGGAAAATACTGCAGCCCAGCATAATAAACTTATTTCATCTGTTAAGCATGATGGTAGTTGTAGTATCAAGGCTCTGGCCTGTTTTGCTTTATCTGGATGGACCGGAAGCAAGGAGTTAATGTGAGGAAACCCTCCAGTTGTCTACAGAGAAATGTGTAGGACTGATGAACGGTTACTAAAAACACGCAGTTAGTTATTTATTAGCATTTGTTAGTTTAACTAGTGTTTATATGTGCCCTTATTGTATGCATGAGTATGTAAGTGTATATGTGGTGGATGTTCGTTTCTGCCTTGTACCCTGTGCTCCTGGTTAATTACAGTTGTTTCAGAATTAAGCAGATAAGAAAGGAAATTAATTAACTTTCTATCAGAACAAGACAAATTTGGATATGGAATATTCAACCATACATGTTTTAATAATTTTATTCTACTGATAGAATAGTAGTCCTGATTTTGCTGATTTGATTTTTTAACAAACACATTGAAAATATTTATAGTTTAAAAATGATTCCTATCAAGTTGCAAATTTGATCCATATTCTAATAGTTTAGAAACGACTGGCATATTAAATCTGTTTATCTTATCTGTATCTAATACAGTTGTCTATATTTACATTTATAACAGCAGCATAACCCACTGAACCTGCACCCAATCTTGAGCTATGTGTGAATGTATTGCTGCATTTATTTACAAATCAAACTCATTTAATCAATATTGAAAAGTGTTCTAGCATTGTTGAGAATCCCATTTGTGGTAAACATCTCATTTCCTAGAGTTCCCAGTGATGGAATAAATAACACTGTTGTCTGCTTTATGCAAGCTCATCTCCATCCAGCACAGCTCTTGTGGTGCGGCTGTCTTAATAGGCCATTCAGGAGTATTTATGGAATGACAGAAAGTGTAATTGAGAAAAAGATGAGCACTCAGTGTGAGTGGACTGACACGGGGAGATGATAGCATGGACAAACCATAACTGAGTACAAGCCAGAATCAACAGGTCAAGAAAGGTAAGGGTTTAGTGTATGTGTAATGTAGTGCATTGACATTGACTTCAGTTGATCTGGCCTATGCATTAAGACTGGAGCAGTTCCAGGCACATTCCTATGGATGCAGACTGAAGACCTGCTGAAATAATTATATCTCATATCCGACCAAGGACATCAGGAGAGCCCCAGACAGTGGTGGAATAAAGAAGTCTGAACTGACCTTGTTAGCCTTTTGCCACCGTGACCCTCACTAGGAAAAGCATATGGGAACTGGGTTTCTGGAATGGATTACACCCATATAATCAGGTTTTGGATTGTATTTACAATCATCACAAGTACCTTACATCCACTTGCTTTTGCCATATCATCCATAACACTATTCAGTTTTCCAAAAAGCATACAATGATTTCTCCCCCTCACCTCAGTGTTGCAGAGAGACAGAATAAAGAAGCTCCAAAGAACTCCAGCTCTGTGCTGAACTGATAGTATTCATGCCTAGTAACTAGTGGACCATCGCCAGGCTTTCTGAATACCAATCAGTAAGAAGTAAACAGTAAGCTGAGAAAATAGAGGATGAAAGTGCAACAGAATACTCCTGCCACTGATGAAGAAAGTCTTTAATAGTCACCTTGCAAAAGTGGCAGGGGTGTAATTTTGAAATTAAAAGCTTAACAAGCACAGCTAAGGCAAAAAGAATAAGAAAGACATTTAAACAGCATTTCGTGTAGACACTTTGGTGAAAACAAATGCGCACAGACATGGTGGATAATACACACCAGCAGCCGATCATGATTTAACAGTCAAGTCTAAGGTATGAAATAGGTTGAAATAGCTGTTTCAGTGAAACAATCACTGGTTACTTGCACTGTCTCCTTCTCAGAGGTGTGGTTGCTGTTTTGGTACACAAAGACATAACAAAAGAGAGGGAAAAGTGCTGGGTCTGAGAGTCAATAAAGTGTTGGGTCTGAGAAGCAGAATAACAAAAAAATAAAGATTGAATTGGATTTGAATATTTACTCTTCCACATTACATTAAACGATTCAAGAAATGTGGATTAATTTCAGTATGGACCACCCATACTGTTATTATCAACAAATGAACTGACACTGCAAAACAATCATATACAATCTAAGTATTTGTGTTTTAAGACCTTGCTCAAGCAGTAGCTTGCCAGATATGGGATTTGAGCCCTGTACATTCAGACCTGTAGTCCATTACCTTAACCACTTTGTGACTATACTCAAAGTCGAATACTGTGCAAAAGTCTTAGGCTACCTTTAGAGTTGGTTTTATCAATGGCATAAGGACCATATATAATCTCTACAACCCACGTATGTCTCTGATTAAGATTGAAAAAGAAATACAGGACATTCTGTATGCACAAACACAAAAAACATTTTTTTCCATCTTGTTATTATTTAGTGTAAACTCCCTAATAGAGAGGTTTCTTGGCTGGTACCTTTCCAAAAACACATTTTCTGATCAAGTTTTTCTGGACTGTAGAAAGGTCCTTTGCAACTTTGCATCCCATTAAAACTGTCAGATACTGATATTAGTAAGGGAAGGTTAAACTAAATACTTGTCATTGTAGTATATAGAAGTTTTTTTCCCGTATTTAATATTGCATACATGTATTTTTAGTTGTATTCTAATAAAGAGACTTTTAAATTATTATATATGGTAATTATACCGTTACTGAAACAGCAGCATTTCTAATATAATGGTGGCCTAATAATTTTTCACAGTAACTCCAAAGTGTTTATATGATGGATGACAGGCACATATGAGAATAGGGGGTTTCACGTTTGTTTGTGTTACTGAGTGCTCTGAGTGGGGATTTGTTTCATCCAGGGATCTCAGGGTTACTAGGGAGCCACACCGCCAGTGATGATGCCTTAAACTCACTTCCAGGTATGGTGGGTGAAATATTAGACAGCCATCGTAAAGAGATCCATTAGATTCAGTGAATGCTTTACATGGCACTGTAACGTCCAAATAATATGAGGCAGCATATGGTGAAGACACTCTTTCCTTATCAGGTGTTCATATTCCAAAATTATTATACCCCTATTGACACTGCCAAAACTGTTCAGGCATGAATTGTTAAAAATTGGTATGGACTTCCTTGCACAGTCCCCTCCTTTGAAGCTTTATGTAAAGCACTAGATCTTCATCTTCATCCCTCAAACAAATGCAGATTTTCTACTCGATGAGTGGTCCAACACTCCGATTTCCATGTAAATGTCATGTTAAATGCCATTTCATTATGGAGCTAGTGCTCATGAATTGCATGTTATACTCTTGTACCTGCTTTGCACCTACAGCGTTTGCCTCTGGAACTGGATTTTAGTCGAACCGATGCCACAGCATTGAATGCTTAGGACCTCGTTTGTTTGTGCTCTCGCCAGGCTGCATAGTTTTACCTTTTATAGATGATAAATAAAGAACTGAGCAGTTAGCATTTTCCTCTAAGCATGTTCAGCTGCCCAATGCAGCATGTGCCAAGTCTGTTAGTTTCACCTTCACTCAGAAGCTATTGTGCAAAATGGGAACAAAATTGCCCAGGTGGGAACCGAATACAATTTTGAACATTATGAGAAAATTGGTTTGGGGCACAGACTCCATAGGTCTACACAGACTCAAAATTGCAATAAAAAGTGTAAAAGTTTCTCTGTTACTTACACTGCCTCATATTCCATGGCTATTCAGGTTCCTTCAGTGTGATCAGTCGTGACAATTCCTGTCGTGAATATATGGCACACAGGTGATGATCCTTAATACAATGTTCAGCTCAGCAGCTCTAGAATGGATTCAGTTTTAGGATGCCTGACTGTCTCATATCACTTCATTGTTAAATTGATGAAGGATAAAATAATTTGTTTGACATTTCCATGTCAGTTAGGTTTTACTACGTGTGTGTGTGTGTGTGTGTGTGTGTGTGTGTGTGTGTGTGTGTGTGTGTGTGTGTGTGTGTGTGTGTGTGTG
>JAUZST010060313.1:0-23290 GCA_034779995.1 Parotocinclus haroldoi
AAGCGTATAAAAGGTAAAGATAAGAATGACGTTCGTGTACTATTGCTGCTTAAAATTCACTGCTCACTAAAACAGTACTATCCCCTAATTTTGTGATCAGTGTATATAACACTTTGAGCAAATTATATAAACTACTATGTAACTCCGGGTAATGTGCGGCTGTTCAACGGGGCACACCTGCGAAACATAAATGCACGTCCGTAAAGACTTCATCCATCCGAACTGCACACCATTTTTCGTCTTGGTCCTCCCGAAGTTTCTTCCTACCACTTTAGGGAGTTTTTTTCCTTGCCACTGCCGCCCTAGGCTTGCTCAAATTGGGATTGGCCTTTAAAGATAAGACTGTAAAGCTGCTTTGAGACAATGCTCTGTTGTAAAAAGCGCTATATTAATAAAACTGAATTGAATTTTTACAAACGACATGAAAGATCAGGCCGATAAAACAAAAGCAACAGTTATACCTACTGTATATATACTGTAGTTATGAGGTATAGAGAATATAGTAGCGATATGTAGTAAAGGGGAAAAAAAACTAAGGCGTACTACTTACAATAGGACAGGCACATTCAAACGTCACTTAATTAGTCAAAATTTTACTTATTTGGTTTATTTCACTTCTGTATCGGAATAAAAGGCCATTTCAGCGAGACACAGTCTCCAAAATCTCTGGATGTCAGTTCACATCTAATTAGATTAGTCATAAGCCATCTCTGTGCATGCTAATACATAGCTGTTACACACTTGTGCAGCTTAATATTCATTATCATGGAATATATCAGTACTAATTATATTTTTTAGAGCTTTATAGGATGTGCTTCATTATTAAATAGTGCAATGGCATGCTCAGAGAAACCCTTTCAAGAAGAGTGTGCGCGCACTCAAACTCGCTTTTACTCACACTATAATTGAATTAGCTGGCCTTATTGAATAATAATAGTCGAATGTGGATTCAGAGCGATTGCTTTTAAGAGGGACGTAAAACTGGACTAGTTTGTCGCTCCCATCATGCCGTTTGTCTTGCATCACTGGTCACAAAATGGAAATGCAGCGAAAACCAAAACCATATGGGAAAACCTGGTCATGGCCAAGTGAACACCGGAATGTATCGTTTAACGACCGCATTACACTCTGAAGCAGGCCGATGACAAAAATATTCGTTGACCAGCTATGATCATAGTCTCAGTCATTTTGTGCTACAATGCATTCATCGAGTCTTCACAGCCTTTCACTTTTTCCGTGTTTTGTTATGCTAAGGCCTTGTGCTAAAAAACAAAAATGTTTGCCAATTTATTTAAAAGGAAAAACAAAAATTTCAGAGGGACCCAAGTATTCAGACGCTTGGCTGTGACACTTTGTATTCAGCTCTGGAGACCTCCCATTTCTCTTGATCGTCTTTGGTGTTTCTACATCTTGATTGGAGTCCATTTGTGGTCAATTCAGACATGATTTGGAAAGATGCACACCTGTCTATATAAAGCTTCACAGCAAACAATGCATATCAGAGCAAAACCATGCCATGATGAGAAAAGAACTGCCTGTACAGCTTAAAGACAGGACTGTGTTGAGGTCCAGATCTGGAGAAATCCACAAATAAATTCTGCTGCACTGAAAGTTCCTAAGTGCACAGTAGACTCCATAATTCTAGAACGGAAAAAAGGTTGGAACAACCTAGACTCTTCTTAGGACTGGCTGCTTCTCCAAACTAAGTAAATGGAGGAGATTGGTCTTGGAAAAAAAGCTGACCGACAACCAAATAATCAATCTGGCTGAGCACTGTAGATCCTGAATGCAGACTGGGGAAACGTCCAGAAGCTGAACCACCACAGGAGAACTTCTTGGCCGTATGGCAGAGTGGCCAGAGTGGCTTCATCAGACCAGAGAATCTTGTTTCTCCGTTTGACCATGCAAGTAATAGACTAGAGTTAAAAGACTTAGAATTTGTGATAATTAAGACTTCTGTCATTATAGAGAATTAACGTTGCTCGAATGGTTGTTAAACAGTGCTTAAGATCATAAACCCTGGCTCACATTCCGCATTTCAATTCATTTCAAAATGTAACTGATAGAGTCAAATGTCTGGGCTTTGTACAAATCACCTAAGTTCCGCATCAAAATGGTCAAACCTTTTCTTTATTGATGGCAGTTCAGAAACGTGGTTTGTTGGGTTGGTGGAACGCCATGAAAGTGTGATACTGGGAGTCACTGAGGTGTTCAGCACAATTCCCTTTACTCCCATTGTTGAAGTGGTTGAAGGTTTTCTATTCCAGCCAAACGTGAGCCACATCTAATGGTCATTTGCAGACCAAGAAAAATGGTCCGTCGTTTCTGGTTGGCAGGGGTGAAAAAAAAAACGCAACCATGCCAGCCCTTTGCAGGTCATTTCAAAGGAACAGACGGAAAAAGCACGCACAGAAAACAGGAAAATAAATGCCTCACAAAGATGACGTGTTAACAACAAACATTTAAAGAACAATGAAGAGTTATTTTCATTTAACAGAGCCCTTTATCCAGAGAAACTTAGAATTAGGCAGTTGAAAGTTAACACATTTGCTCAAGTGAATTACATTTTTAGGGAATAATGTTCTGACAGTTTCTGGACTGGACCATTTTCTATATCCACTGTAAATCCAGCAGGTACTGGTGTAAAAAAAAAAAAAACAACCTAAAATACAAACCCAAACCACAAAAAGTTGGGACGGCATGGAAAATGCTACTTAAACCGTGTGTCTTACATTCACTTTTATTTCACCGCAGACAGTACAAACCTGAAAATATTTCATATTTTAACTGCTCAACATTTTATGTGTTTAATAAAGTCCATTCCTCCATTTCAGACCTGTAATATGTTCCACAATAAAGGGCAACTTAAAGCTAGGTATGAGGTACAAAAAGCAGGTGATGTCAACAGGTGATTGGGTGCGTGACTTGCTAGAAAGGCAGTATCCATAAAAGGCTGAGCCTTTGGGGGGGAAAAACAACTGGCGGAGGAACAACTGTGTGAGAAAAGTAGTAAAATTGTAAACAATTGTTCCTTAAGGAAAGATTGGAAGGAGTTTATGCATTTTTTCCTCTGCAGTGCATAATATCATTACACAAGTCGAGGAATCGGTGAGTCAAATCAGTCATTCGTTGATCGTTTGTCAAGCAAAAACAGATCTGCATATGGAAGGAATGGACACCTTGCGCTCTGGAGCAAAGATCATACGCGATGGCAGCATTAATGCAGAAAAATACATTACGATTTTAGGGTAGCATATGCTGCCTTCAAATAGATGCCAAAGCAATTTCAAGTATTGCGAGAGGAGATAACATTAGATTGCCAGCGATGGTAAAAGCAGTTCTAAAATGAAGGAACGGATATTTACCTGACAAAACCTCAAATATCCCAAAAGACCAGAATGTCCTGCAATAAAAGCAAATCAAAGTAACTGTAAGGAACACTGCGTCCCAACCTTTTCTGGTTCCATACGTCATTACAGACAGCTCAAAACAGTCGGGTTTCATCCAACCCTCTCCGTGCCAGACAATGACATAAATGCGAAGCAGGTTAAAAAAAAAAAAAAAAAAAAAAAAAAACTAATTCGCTGGTAATTCATGAGCTAAGACACTCATGTTTGTAAGTAGTGCATGGTTCTGTTTACCCTTACATAGGCATTCATAGTACACCTCAGATGAGAAGGGCACTTTTGCAGATGATTCAGAGCCCTGTTATGTAAAGCGTGCCTCGAAGTGTCTGTTGTGTGACTTTCAAAAAAAAAAAAAAAAATGCTGTTTATTGTCGAAGCCATAAATGCGGGGACGGCACTTGGCAAATGTCACACTATTGAATAAAAATAATTCTAAGTGGTCGTTATAAGCCTTTTGTCCGACCAGCGTGAGACTCTTATCGCTCTCTCTGCGACTTGAGAATTCTTAAAAGGCAGTGCGAATTTATGCTCGCCGAAAACGTTCCCGAAACTGCTTTCTGAAAGACCAGGACGCAATTAAAACAACACAGAGTGCCGAGACAGCTAAAAGGAAATATAAAATTGTTTGATCACATTTCCGTACGGCAACAGCTGCTCCACAGAGAGAGAGAGGGAGAGGTGGCGAAAAAAGGGAAGAATTTGCATTTGCCTTCGCAGCAGAGAGCCAAATAAGAAAAAAGAGAAAGGAAAAAAAAAACAAAAAAAACAATGAGATCCTCACTCGCTGTTGCCAGAATGTTCTTCTACGTGACAAGTTAATGGCTGCACTGGCTATTGCCTTCCCACTTCCCATCCTGACTCCTTTGTATTACGTCTCAACAAACCTCCAGGCCCACGGTCACGTCAATAGCTGCTAAAGACCATGGAAAGATTTCGCTACCCTACCGTCCTCCTGAGCACCTTGGAGTCTTCGAACCCATTTTTGTTGCATACTGATGCAAGTATTGCATGCATCATGCTCAGCTCGACGCAAAGTCACTCCAGGCAGGGAGTCACTGACATTTCGCATCTATCGCACTGTACATTATATAACACTGTGCAAAAGTCTTAGGCCACCGTCGAATTCGCTTGCTTTGGCAATATTCATATATGACGCTTCAAACTTGGATTCATCACTCCATACACTTCGCCAGTAATGTTCGTTCCATTCTCCGTGACCTTTAGCACATTTTAGCATCAGATAAGTGGTTTCTTGGCTCCTACCCTTCTACAAAGACCATTCCTCATCAACTTCAGCCTGTAGAAGCATCCCGATGAAAAAAAGCTCCCAGATGCTGCTATTGCTCAAGCGTGAGGGCAGGTCAAACTATTATTTTTAATACTGCGTACACATTTTGTCTACTTTCTGGCTTTATTATAAAAGACATCGTAATATGTGGCCATTATACAATGGCTAAAACAATGTTATATTAGTTTGAACCTTAAGGTGGCCTGATACTTGTGTGCTATATATCTTGCACATACCTCAAGAAATCAAATCATACCTATCATATGAGCTATCATATGTCCAAATGCTTACCTTTATTCACAATGCACTCCTGAAACTAAAGTTTATTTTATGTTTTACATGTCACTACACTAGGGGGAATATTAAGCATATCTGAACGTTGCAGGGGTCGCCAAAATATATTGTGAGTGCTGAAAAGAGTACAAAATTCCCTGTGAACTTTTCTGACTTCAGGCATCCCCGCAGCGCTGTCGTTTGAAATTTGTTTGAACGTGCCCTGAATGTTGTACCTCGGTCGCGTAGAGCAGATTCAGGGACGCCTTTTTATACAGCGAGGACACGTGCAGCAGGACACCTGTGCGACCCTACAATCTCGTCTCATTAACATACAGCTGACTGAACCGTGTGGATGGAGCGGGGAGGGAGGTCAGGCAGGTCAAGCTGTGGCAAGAGTAAACATCAATCAAAACAGCTCCATCTTATCTTCTATTCCGAAAACGGACGAGCCGGCATCCGGAAAATTTGATTTCAGGAATCCGTAATAAATTGGTGTGTACTGGTGAAACGTGAAAAGATAACGGTCTGGACAGCGTTCTCCTTCTACCCAAAACTTCCACTTCCCTCCTATCCAGGGGTCAAGCTGCTTTATTTTACTGAGTAGCTAGTTATAAAGTTAGTATTGTTTATTATGCATTGGAGCATCGAGTCGTAGAAAAAACAAGCTGCAACGCAGAATACACTGTTTACTCTGGGTATGTTGTTATATCTGCTGGGAACAGCCTGTGGCCAGATCATCCTACGGGGCTCCCTTCTGACCCTTTTCTCCTTCCACAGCCAGCTGCCTTGGGTCACATCGTACTTACTCTGTTGGTTTGATCCTGTTCCTGGCTCCTGTTCACAGTCTGTCAGTTCCTGTTCCTGTGTCATGCACCTTACCCTGCCTTGTGAGGTGTAATCTGTTCTTGGCTTCCTGTACTGTGTTCATTTTGCTTCATGAACTAAGCCTAGCCTGTTAGCCTCTGCCAGTTTATATTAGCCTAGCTTCTCTGTGCTCACACTGTATTTTGTCACATGTAAATAGACGTAGCGTTAAATCAGCTAAACATGCTTGCCAAGTTCACTTATTCGAAGATACTTCGTTTCTTTCTGGCTTGTTTCCATAGACTTGCTTGCTTGTTTCTCTCGTGGGATCTGGCAACCCTGGAAATAAGCACGGCACCTGCAAAACGGTTACCGAACTCTTCTGTGGGAAAATCACTGAGGAAATGAAGACTCGTGATTTAAATGTCACAGTTTATAATTTACGTTACATACTTCTGTAAAACTACGGTCTGGTCTCAAGGCAGATAGCTCTGGCAAGCATTCCTGCTATGATATTACTCAAATGCACGCAAACTCGACGTTTCTGCTGATAAAAGAAAAAAAAAAAAAAAAATCACATTTTCCGCAGTTATTGAATTATTAAGCAGACGTAAACACGCGCAGTAAAATACGAAGGTTGCAAGAGGACGAATGACATGGGGCTCTTGCTATCTGAATGGTGGCGAGCACACACTTTAATCGTGGTTTTTTTTGTTTTGTTTTGCTTTTGAAATCAAGCAAGCATTACATACCGCTTTCTTGTTTGCGTAGCCCATCTATAAATATAGAAACTAAACAAATCAGCTGTCGCTCAGCGGAAACCTGCACAGTGAGGAATGTGAGCCGAGCTGAGCCTTACAGAACACTGTCAAGGTGTCTTGATGCGTGTGTGTGTGTTTGAAGGCATGTACGTGTCGCCATGGTTACCAGTTACTCTCAAGAGGAGCTCCCGAAACACATTCGCAAAAGAAAACCAAATGTTTCCATGGTGAGTGCGTTGACTAAGTTGTAGAGGGTTTCCATTAACGTGTGTGTGTGTGTCTGTGTGTGTGTGTGTGTGTGTGTGTGTGTGTGTGTGCGCTCACTTTGTCTTGCTATACTTGTGAGGACCAAATGTCCTTGTTTTGACACCCCTCATTTCTTTAATTGCGTGTGTGTTTTTTGTACATCTGGCAACTTTCAGTTGAAACGAGCAAAACAAAAGGAGCCAACAGGGTTGCTTTAGGCTACTGAGCTGCGAGTATGTGTAGTATTAATTTGCTCCAGTAAACCTTCATTGACATTCCGGTCGAGACATTCCGTGTCCGTCTCGCCCTCCAGATGAATATCTGCACCTCAAGGGCAGTTCTGTGAAGGCATTCCCGCCATGCGCTGATGGCTACGTCACCGAGGCGCTCGAAATTCTGGGTAGGATGTGGACGTGATGTGCTCACTCACTCTGAACGGTGGCAGTGCGGGTGCAGTTGTACAGGATGGCCAGCTCGCCGAACACCTTGCCCGGTCCCATTGTGCAGAGTTTCATGCCCTCCTTGGTCACCTCCACCTTGCCATCTGAAAGCAATCACAGAGCAGAGTCGTGAGGAAAGCGAGCAGAACAGGCTGCTAATGGAAGTGCTGTACTCATCCATCCCAATAAAAGTGTCATGTCGTTAGTCAAGCTTTTACCAGCGCACACTCCGAGGCTTGGATCCGGGATTCGATGGATCCAGCGAGATCCAGCTCAGACAGTGTAGAAGGTTTAAAACGTCTATCAGATTAAGTGCGGGAAATCAAACTCCACGACGAGCAAATGTTTATATAACACCGAATGTGTTTACAAGCCCTTAACCTTCCAATTCCAATCGGATTTCTCCAGTTATCTGATTATTCAAGTGCTCGTGTATACAGCATGCTTCGATTAATTGATCAAACCAAGAAATCCATTAAACAGAGTTGGACTTTGACTTAGTAATCGGATTACTCATTGCATGCATTCATTAACCCTGATTTCCAAGAAGATTTTAACAAGGTTGCCATGTCCTCTTATCCTTGCTTCTTTTGGATTTTCCCCATTCCTGATGCTTTCATTTGAGTATTAATGTCAATTAGCATATCCAGAGCGACATGTAATTGATTTGAACTTACAACCCAAGCACTTGCTTGGCAGAGCTGGGATTTGAACCCTGGACCTTCTTTTCCTTAACCGCTAGGCTACCACCGCAATAGTGGGATCTGGCAACAGTGTCCCATGAAACTGCTACCGAACCAGCTTTTGAATCGCCCTTCGGCAGTATATTCTCTGATTATTTCGTATTTCAGAAGAAGAAGTTTCAGTCCCATTGTTCTGTGACATTATTAGTTTAGGTTAGTTCAGTTATTGCAAGAGTCGTGTAAACCTGGGGCTTCTCCATTATCTGATTACCCAAACAAATATATACTCGCTAATTGAACTGCTGACTGCGTTTCTGCAGTTATTGGATTATTAAGTGCAGCGTATGCAATGGCTGTTGGTATGGTTCTAAGCGGCGTTTTGCCTTAACCAAATCACTTAACTACAATGAACTAGAAGTAGCGCACACGCTCTCTTCAGTGGATAAATGAACAGTAAAGCATAGATAACACACACCGCAAAAAACCAAAGAGCATGTGTGCCGTTTAACGTCCGTCCGTCCGATCATCATCATCCGTTCACTGAACAAGTTAAGAAATCAATGCATTATTGGCTTCCATCCCACAAAAAGTCTTTTCAGTCACTCGTCAATCAACCAAGCGTTGTTGGCGATACCGCCGACGCATTCACGTATCGTTAACACGCCGTTTTCTTCAGAAAATACCCTTAATATCTACATTACAGTGACGTGTCCGTGGTAATGTCTGACCAACGTCAATTTCAGTCAACGTCCCGTTTCACAGAACGTAACACGGACTTTAAATGGCGTTCGAGACGTCTACGCAGACAGCGCCAGCAATAGCCTGCTTTATTCTCAAGCTTCATGCTTCACTAAACGCATTCTTCGCTGGATCTCATAACTCGTACGCAGCCCTGCTCGAGCGCCGTTCTATTCGGCTATACGAACTGGCAGCTTTATACGATATCCACTAATATACGAAATGCTTTCAAAAGTATCCGGCTCGACTCTTAGCTGACAAGCTTACCCTGCCTCCTTCAACAGGTTCAACTGGTTAATTGCACACTGTGCCTTTTATTCATTTAATCAGCCATCACGGTAGCTAATGTCCTTTCTTTTGTTTTCTGGAACATCCACTTGGGAATTATGGTTTCTCAATACGCGGTGTAAAAGAAAAAGTCCGATTTTTGCTTATTTGACGTGCAATTGGCTGCGTCTAAATGAGACGGGTGAGAAATAAATCATCTCGGCGCCATTAAACGGCTGAGTGATGCAGTGGCACTGATGACTTTCAGGGCATCAGCCATGTCATTTTGTAAAAGACAATCGGTCCTACAGATGCAAACAATAAACACTACTGTGGTCACAAACACAGTTTAAATCGGCATACCTACATACCAGCAATTCGGGACTACTCCTTACGGACAATCACTGGCCACTTTATTAGGTACAACCGTATCGGGTTAGGTCCACTTTTGCCTGCAGACTGAAGCATAGGTTCAATGAGGCACTGGAAACGGTGGAATGTCGAGACATTTTGGTCCGTATCGCCATGACAGCATCGTGCAGAGGTTGCAGATTTATCAGACACATCCATGATTCGACTCGTCCTCGTGCTCTGTTGGTTTAGATCTGATAACTGTGGAGGCTGTTTGACGATAGTGAACTCATTATCATGATCAAGAAACCAGTTTGAGCCGATTTAACACGGTATCCTGCTGGAAGTAGATCAGAAGATGCACTCATAAGGAGATGCACATGATCAGCAACAATACTCAGATAGGCTGTGGCGTTTAAAAGATACTCGGTTGATATTAAGCATGCTAAGACAATCTCCTCACCGTTACCCCAAACCAGTAGAGTGGTGGAACCATGCGGACATGTTGTTTACGCCAAATTCTGACCCGTCCATCTGAACGTAGAAGCAGAAATAAGGTCTTCAGACCATCTATTGTCATTTTTGTCTATTGTCATCGATTTTAGTGAGCCCTTGTCAAACGCAGCCTCGGTTGTCTGTTCTGAGCTGTCAAGAACGGCACCCGGTGGGGTCTCCTTTCGCCCTGGCCCACCTGCTTCAAGGTTCATGTTTTCACCCAGAGAGGCCACTGGATTTTTTTTTATTTTTTTTTTTTTTTTGGGACAATTCTCTGTAAACCCTAGAGATGGCTGTGCGTTAAAATCCCAGCAGAGCACCAGTTCCTAAAACACTCAGGCCATCCCGTCTGGCACCAACAACCATTCCATGTGCAAAGTCACTCAAGTTCTGATGCTCGGTTTGAATTTCAGCGCCCCGTCTTGTTCACGTTTACACGCCTAAATGCATCGAGCTGCTGCCATTTGACTGGCTGGCTAGATATTTGTGTTAATGAGCAATTGAACTTGTGTACCTGATAAAGTGGCCATGATTTTATATGTTCGCAAAAAGGGTTTAGAACCAGACATGGTCCATTAGATTGCCCTCCCACTCCTCGTTCACCATCCTTGGGCTTCGAACACGTCCATTAGATTTCTGTCAACGACTGACAGATTCGTCTTGAAAGGCTTGGCACGACGATGTGCAGAATTGGGTGCAAGTGTGACGTGTCAATTTTCTCGTCTTCCTGCTCCAGTCCAGTCCAGTCCAGTATTGAATCAAATGTGAACTTAAAGCACCTAGTAACTCTGAATTTCCAAAAGATGGAAGGAAGAAAGACAAGAGCAAATACATGGGCGCAGAGAATCAACAGCACAACGATGTTTTGTTTGTTCTTTGCACGTTTAGCTACGCCATTAAATTGTCAACTGGAAATGTATTTATTCTAATGATCGCAATGCGAGTTCTTCAGTTTGCGCATTAAAACGCCTTTAAATTTGTAAATGACTCGACAATATAATACAGTGAGGCAAGATTCAGGTACATCTGCTCGCACTCGGGTAGCCAAGCAGGCGGCGTGCAGAAGAAAGGGTGAAATTGACTGCACTTCATGATGTCTCCTGCAGGGCCATCGGCCTTAAGTGACCCTGCGGGAGGCTTCTGCCCACGCCCCCAAGTCTGAGGCAAGCAGCGTTGATCGATAAAATGACTTCATGTTTTCACTCTGCACTCCTTTTCCGTTTCGGTTCCCCAAAGACCAAGGTCAAGTGTACTTTTCACACATGCGTACATGGACATAAATACATGTGTATGTACACAAACTTACGGATATTGCAGCTGTAAACAGCTGGGTTTACCAGTCATATATGTTTGCTTGCTCAATAGCTCATGTTTGTACTACAGACTGCTCAGACTATTTGTCTAAATTCCTCCTGTTTGTGTGTATGATTTTTCCACTGCTTCACACTGTGTGTGAATGGTGCCGGTCCTATTGTGAGTAGTACGTAGTACTCCGTTGAATGTCACTCGTTTGTATTTCATTTCTACACGACTTTTTGTAATTACTGTACATGTATATGTACATTATATAATTACCCCCCCCCACACACACACACCCATAGTGGGACCACCCCAGAATTAAGGAATTCAGTAACTCACCCTACAGACATGACCCTACAGTGAATAGCACACAGTTGAGAAGGCGAGTTCCTTGGTGTAACCTCGTACTGGTGTTTATTTCATGCTTTAATCAGCTATCAAAACAATTGCCCCCAAGTAATGGGGTTCCAAAAATTCTCCCTGATAAAATAAATTCAGTTCGGACCAAGAGCAATCGGAATAGCACTGCAAAAGCGTTTTGAAAGGACATTAATTACAGTTCCCAGTTCCTCCACGTTCCTTGTTTCAAAGGTAAATTAGAAAGGGAGCTTTGATCACTGTGATATCTAACACATAAACACACGGACCTAACATAGAATGGACCCCGAGGTCTTGTCAAACATGCTAGGACAAGGTAAAGAGATACATCTCCCCTCTCTGTAATGGTATGTGGTCAACACAAGTGGTTCATTATTGCTTCTGCTGTTCATACCCTTGAGACCAGTCCAACTGACAAGGGGAAAGGAACCAAGCGCAGAGCAAACTCAAGATGCCACAGAGAGCCAGGTATTGTGGAAGTGCTCATAAAAAACAAGGCACAAGGCAGTGTCTCAAAGCGCCGAGGGATGACGTGCTATTGATCGGGTTTCAGAGACAGACAGTGTAGGCGGTGTGCACGCTTGCCCGAGGCGGCACAAGAACCGGCTTTCTCGATGCACAGAAAACTCACATATTACTAATCGGGCGACCGAGGCAGACGGTGTTCTCGACATGTCAGACAATTTCCTTTTTCCTTCTTCTCAGTCTTTCTTTCTTCTTGTCAAGAACACGTCAACTAACCAAGAGGGACATGAGTTTGAGGGTACTCCCAGGAACTCGCACCATTTATCAGCACAAAATGTTGTAGCCCTCGAAACCCAAGACTGAGCACGGCTTCTTTAGCCCTTATACAGGTGAACCTGACTGAGCTCTGATGGCTGGACTTCAATCGAGTCAATCCAGTTCAGAGAGCATATTTTTTTTTACTTCAGTGTAATATTGTAGCGTAGTCTCAACGTCTGAAACAAGTATGCAGCGTTTAACAACCATCCCGTCCATGTCCGTTTGCTCTCTTACGTTTACTTGGGTTACATTAAAGTCGCTATCGGCACACAAGGTTTTATCAGTACTAGTTATATATACAGACTCAAATCAATGGCAATTTAAAGCAATCAATTAACCTAACATGCATGTCTTTGGACTGTGGGAGGAAACCGGAGTACCCAGAGTAAACCCAAGCAGCCTCAGACTACAGGGGGCCCATAAGAACTGTGCAGATAAGCACCGTTTAATGACCATACAAACAACGTCCAATTTGCTTTAAACGTCCAAGGCCTTACCAATACTAACATATTTAAACAGGAAGCTATATCTGCATTGCCCGAAGGAACTGCAACTGTGCTTGAAACGTGGAAAACCTAAAGAAGGTGGCTTACGTCCCAATACTTTTGGCCGTTTGCAAGCATGTGTGTGTGTATAAACGTCTTAACAGCCAACAGCTGGACAAATGAATAGGTTAAGAATGTGCATTTTACTGCCATAAATTAAATTATTTGCATTATACTCTGATGTCTGGTTCACTCATTTTTTATTAATGTTCATAAATATTAGCAGAGAAAAGTTTGTACTTACCACCACTTACCACAAGTGCCGAACACAGGTCATTTGACCGCTCTGCCTTTTTTTTTACTAGTAGCGCTGTTCTTGGTTTACCTACTTAATGATTACTTAATGTTTAAAAGGAGATCCTGCATTGCCTGTTCAGGAAATTACTGTTTTCCCATGCAGACTCCTTCCCTCTTGGTTGTGTGCAGCCAGCGAGGTAGTTTATTTATGTGTGTAATATAATAGAACATGCTTATATTTCAGCTCTATAGTGTTTGTTATTGTATAGCTGAAGAATCTGTGCTGTGTGTTTTTCTGTATAAAGTGATCTATAGGAGAGTTTAGGTCGTCAAAGTGTGTAGATGGTAACGTTGCACTTTGGTTTCAGTTAAATACATATCGTTTGCATGCAGTTTGGAAAATACAGTCACATGCGAGAACCAGCTGACAGAAAAAGTTTTATTTAAAAAAATGTAGAAAAGGTAATACAGTAGACTCGTTATTTGGACCACCGGTTAATGGGACCAGCCGCTTATTCGGACCTAATCCTAAAGTACCGAATCAAATCCTATTATATATGTGTAATGTTATTCCCTTATTTGGACCATAATTCCATTTAATCGGACCAAAGAACGTGAGAGCAAATAAGAAATACGTAATATCTGTAAAGAAACTCTTCGTCTCTGGCATCCCTACCCGAAAACTGCAGAGGTTCTCCCCAGCCCTCTACTGCCACCTACAGGTCTTTGCCTAACATTTCCATTTAGTACAGAAAAGAAGCCACAAGTCGCCACTTGGCCACAGCAAAAGCGCGTCAGATCACACTGGATAAGTTCTTCACAACGTTGACTGGAATTGAGTTTTTTTCTACAGTGTTATGCTTCACATGCTGGGTATCTATACATTGTGTTGTAGATTGTTTCGAAAAACTTGTTTGCAAATTTATTTTTCAATAATTTAAGTTCATAAGCAACAGTAGTTCTTGTTTGTACGTTCGCTATACGTGTAAATCACACAATAAAGGTTTAATAAACATTTAATATGTTACATAAATTATAGCACGTCCCGTCTTGGTCATGTTCGTTTAATCGGACCAGCCGGTTATTAGGACCAAAACGAACTTGTCTTGATGTGCTCCCATTAACCGGAATCGACTGTATATGTTATAGTACCGTACTACAGGTTTTCATGTAATGTTTTAATTAATATCACTGTTATACATAAAACCCTACATGCAAAGTATCTAAACTACTACGGTAATGTCTGGTCAACAATTAAGTCGGTCAACGTCCTGTTTTACAGAGTGCAATACGGACATTAAACGGTGCAAAGCGGTAGAACTTCTAATATATCATGACTTCAAAAAGGTGGTAATGGTGACTGGAATGGAACTTGCATTGGAATTTATATTTTAGTATAAGAATTAAACACTGACGTCGTTATCTAAATATTTGAGTTGCTCCGGCTCAGGGGTAAATGCTATGCTGCCGGGTACTGGGCACGGCACTTCTCTAGGCTGGGCTTAGAACATTGAAACCTGTGAGCTGCGATTACAAAGAGCGGTTTGGGTGGGTGGTGCCAGAGGCGTAGCATTAATCTGGCTCATAAAGTCAACAACATTTCAATTTTCTCTTTAGAACACGTGACAGAATCTTACCCAGAGCATCTAAAAACTGTTCCAACTTCAGGTACAGTCCAAGCCATCGAGGGACAGTGGAACGGCTCGAGCACCAAAAAAGTGGCAGCCTGGCGGGACAACTTTGTGAGCTAAAGTTCGCCCTGTTCGCACTGTGCAGGAGTGGATAAATGTAAGCGCCGCTGTATAAACAGACAAAGTGCGACATGACATTTTATACACTGGAACCCGGACTACTACGGATTCCAATGTTTAACCAATTAATAACAGACTTGTACATTGGCGAGGATTATTGTTTATGTTCTGATCTTTATGCATGACACAACGATTAAAAAAAAAATAAATAAATAAAGCAAAGAAGGAAAATGGCATGACATTTACTCTGGGAGAAAGCTACTCATCTCAAGTGGATAACTCATAACTCAAAACATAAACAGACAGCTATTTCATCTATATTACACCAAGCCAACAACATCATTCCCCAGACTGTGGCAGAACTTCGGCATCAGAACTAAAGCACAGAGCAGATCTGTCTATGTCAATATCTGGGAAATTCTTAAACGTATGATTAGGATATTTTGCGCTCCTATGAAATGTCACAACAGACAATCTCTTTATATTACTTATATAATTTTCCAGGACTGCTGACGCCACTAATAGAGCTTAGTAAGAAGAGATACAGGGACAATATACAATGGCAGGAACACAAAGGGAAGCTTCACCGAGGACTTTTGTGTGCCTTTGTTCGTGGCTCGCCATTAAAACATGCTATTTTAATGCTATATACAGAGCTTTCCCCAGATCTTTTCGCGCAAGGGGTTTCAATGGCGGAGGACGTGATTGAGGAATCGCCACACAACGGAGAAGAACCAATACGTAGGCGAATGATATCTCAGACAGCACAGAGATAAGTACAGGGTGTACGAGGGAGTAAGACAGTCTGATTTTAAACGGTAGCGCAAATAAGAAGGTTATTCAAGACGGGGTCTCTTTCATTTCCTGGTCAGTGCAAACTTGTGTTTAAGGAGCAGCTCATTCATTTCCATACCCGCTTGATCCAGGTTTAGAAGTCAAAGTCGACTGCAGAAGATTACATTTATATATAAAATATACAAAATACACTTTTTTCCAACAGAACATTGGCACACTGAGCAATTTTTTTTTTCTACTGTGGCAACAGCAGCACTGTGAGGAGGAAGAAACCTTGGGATGAACCTTGGGAAAAGTAAGATGGTGATACCATGCCACCCTGAATAAAAATGTGAAAATCTAAATAACTTACAGCAGGAATACTGCTTTCGATCACCTCGGAACTCATCGAATTCTGTTTAGCGCAAGTAAGTCCTAAATGGTTACATGGTTAGTCCTAAAAGGTTAGTTCTAAGAGCCAACTAAAAGGAAAATAGGAACTGAATCCTCCAGAACACAGGCTGCAGTTAGCATGAGCAGCTATGCTAGCACCCAGGGTACATGAATAGAGTAAGTGTTTTGCTTTTTACTTTTAATCCATGGTTATAAAATAAGCTTTGAATTAATGATTTTGTCCAACTGTATGCATATATATATATATACACACACACATCTACATCACCAAGCGACCACTGTATGTGAGGGCAAAGGGCTATGTGTCTGATAAGGTGGTCAGCAGCACAGGGACATCTCAGGGAACGGTCCTGGCACCGTCCCTCTTTACCCAGTACACTGCTGATTTCAGGTACAGCTCACCGAACTGTCACCTCCAGAAGTTCTCTGACAACTCGGCGATCGTCGGCCTCATACCTAATGAGGAGGACGGTGAGTACAGAGAACTGATTCAGAACCACCTCCAGATAAATGCGGGGAAGCCCAAAAAACTGGTGGTGGATTTCTGCAGGTGCAGGCATCCCCCACCATCAGTGAACATCCAAGGTGTGGACATCGAGAGAGTGGACTCTTATAAGTACCTGGGTGATCACCTAAACAACAAGCTGGTCTGGTCAGTCAACACCACTGCACTTTACAGAAAAGGCCAGAGCAGACTCTACCTAAGGTCATTCTAAGGTCACTAAGGGGACTAAGGGGACTAAGGTCATTTGGAGTGCAGGGAAAACACCAGAGGACTCTATGGCAGACAAAAAGAGACTGGACAAACTCATAAAAAGGGCCAACTCTGTCCTGGGAAGCACCCTAGACCCAGTGCAGGTGGTAGGAGACAGGAGGATGGTAGCCAAGTAGGCATGTTAGACTCCACTATAAGCACTGCTCCAAGTAGACCACACGTGTGTGTGTGTGTGTGTGTGTGTGTGTGTGTAGTACAGAGGTTAACAGACGTCCTTATCCAGAGTGATTTACAGCTGATACAGGCTGAACGATTGTGGATTAAGGGCTTTGTTCAAGGACCCAACAGGGGCAGCTTGGTAGAGGCAGGATTTGACCCCTGAACCTTCTGGTCCGCGTCTGTCACTGAGATCTGAACACCCTCAGCGTAAGAGATGTAAATATGTATTTGATGGTACCGATCTCATAACAACGCCAGGCTGAATAATGGACTTATTTAGTAAAACACAAAGGGTTCGTAAACAGTGGGGTGGGGGGATATTTTGCTGAGTATATTACATCGTATAATGAATCTAAATGTCCATGTCGGTCAGTTGCAGCATTAGCGTAAGCGTTTAATTGCTTATGCGTCTACTCGAGCGCGATCTCCGACTGTTTCCATCTAACTATCCAAATCTCAGACCTGCACTAAGCTCCGCTCTTATTCCCTAATTCATAACCTTCAGCAGACGGCACTAATGAAAAACGAGCAGCTGACTAGAGGAACGAGAGAGTACCCCCACTTCTGTGGGCACCACGCTGTTGTGGAGTGAACCTAGGACCCAAGGACTGGCCGGCTGCTGCTGGACCTTTCCCTCATCCCCTGATGTAGGCTTAGAACAGAGCAGCGGGGATCACGGGTTCTCAAAGGGTCGACCAATCACGTCTTTCCAAACCCGAGCCAGTGTGCTGGGTATGAGGGGGCACAGAGCTAAGCGAGAGTACGATTTCTCTTCTCGACATGGCGCCGTTCTTCTCAGGGAGCGATCTGGGTGCATTCGGCGTCCCAAACACCACCACCACCACGTGATGGTAAAGTTAATGAAGCCCACAGGGGTTAATATAGGCCCTAAAGAGAGGTGAGAGCATGGCATCGGTCCCGACTGGTAGGGCTGCCATAAAGTCGCTATAACGACCAATGACCGGACGTATTATTATTAATAAATATTTAGATTTCTGACTGTAATGATGACCCCTGCCCTTTTGTAAGTGCCACGCACCTTTTGTTTGGCATACATTCCTACGTATGAAGTGTTTATTAAGTCCTTAATTAGCAGTACGTACCGCAATTCCACTTCCTGTCCTAATTAGGAACAACTAATCCTTATATTTTAAAACAGAATCCCTGTGGGTATATTTATATTTATATTTATATTTATATTCTAAAGTGTTTATTTATACAGATAGGTCCAAGAATGGAAATCAAACCAGAACAAACTGGTAAGATATTTCTGAATATATATATATATAATGCACTTTTTATTTGTTTGTTATATTTGCTGTTATAATGTACTATGCTTTTTTGGAAGAAGATACTGTTAAATAAAAACACACTTTAAATTACTAATAGTTTAATGATCCCGTAACAATATAACACACTGTGGTAGCTACACAATAGTGATACACTACTAGTGCTGGGCCGCCGACCCATGTTTTTTTGGTTCTGATCTTGTTGGTACTGGGGAGGGTTTGGGATTTCTGCTATGAATAATTCCAGTGTTCTGTTTCGAAACGCTTGGTGTCTGATGTTAATATAGGAGCTGATATCATTATGGGATGGGATGGGACGGGACCCATCTCCGGTCTAAACGTAGGTTCTATTAGAGCTCTGTTTAATGCTGACCTCTGCTCCGTGTCAATAGAAAGTTGATTGCTTATGAACAGAATTGGATCTCTGAACCACAATCGAGCGTAAACGTCCTCATAATGTGAAGCTATCTAAAAGATTTAGGCTTTCTCCTGACACCTGAAGGCCAAATCTCATTCCGGTCATCCTGCTATTAGAGCTCCAAACGAGCCGTGTTTTTGATAAATATCAGTTTCATTACAACCTAAATGTAAATATTTAGTATCTGCTGAAACCTGAGCCATATAAACAGCTAGCTGAGGTTTGGGCTTACTCCCAGCTGGTGATACTGCTTCTGATCCACATCCTAACGTTAACGTCACTTATATGAGCTGCTACCTTTCACTGGTTCCAAACCGGCTACTTAGCGCTTAGCGCTCAGACCTCACAGTATCAGATCCAGATTAGCGGTGTGTTTCCAGTGTGTGGAGTTTGCTTGTTCTCCCAGCGTCCCAGACTAGACGTGTGCCAACCTCTGAAACGACGCCGACTCGGTGGCAGTGCCAGTCGGGTCTGCGGTTCGAACGATCCCTCTGTCCGTCTTTGGAGCACATATATAAATATATCCTACGTTTGTGGGCGAGGCGACACCGAATTGGCCGTAGGCAGCATCTATGTACGGGCACGGGGCGTTGGGAGACATCATAAACAGTGAGTGAGGAGCAGAAGAGAGTGGAGCTGACGTTCAGTGATGCCATGCTTATAGTCGCTCTGCATTAAAGTGACAGCTTTGTCACCGCTTAGAGGGAAGCAGAGAGGCATACAAAGAGGAAAAGAAAAGCTTCCTCGCAACTTTCACATCTTCCTCTTGTGTGTGACATTTCTCCTCAAAGATCTGACTGCATTTGCTCAGCTGGAACCCTTTCTTTTACCGCTCTGTTTTCTCAGCTTGGGCGTTCATTAACTCGACGCTCACACCACACCGGCGCTCTTTTATTTCGATTTGTGTTTAGGTATGATGATATCTTAGGATAATACGCTTTATTATCCTGATAGACGCCATGCTTTCTTTTTTGTGCTTAAAGTACACTTTGCTAAGTACTATATAATATCTGTATAGAGTTTTAGTTATTTTAATATTAGCATTAATTAATATTAGCAGCTTTTAATCATCATGTATCGTAAAAATGCCTGTACGTATTGCGATGTTATATTTGTACGGTATCGCCCAGTCCTACGTGTACGAGTAACACAATTACAAACGGACAATAGAAACCATCGAGATAAGGGCCCAGAACAGGTAAAGGTCTAATCCTGTATGATAGATATTACAGTATTAAACCTCAGGAGGCACGAGAAAAGGAAAGGAGATAATAATTCTGTCCTGTAACTCGGTTGATGTGCTTTAGAGTTTCCTCGTGCTTGTAAGTTTGTAGGCACCTGTCCTATTGCAGGTAGTACCACCTTGTTACGAGTCCAATCTCTCATCACTCAGCCGTATATCTGATGCTCACATGGATCGTTTTCCTGTGAAAATACCTTTCCGTTTACGTTTCAGTAGCATCAATGTCCACAGACAGGTAGGCATGTTTAGGAGTGTGTAAAGGACGTAAAGGGCGCTCTTTCTGAGCGTTATAAGGCGATTCGCATACGATTAGCAGTAAAGCCGTTCCAATCGGACGGATGAAAACCAAAAGCCAGAACGAATTGGAGCGGAGCACTCAGGAACTTGCATGGCTTTTCATTTCAAACGTGACCCCCGTTCCGCCGCGTTCACACCACCAAATGGACTCACTAAAGGCTGTTGGACGCTGCAGGAGTTACACAGGTCAGAAAACGGACCATGAGCCGGCGGAGCGGCGGCAGAAATGGGGCCGGGCTCCATTAGTTTGCCCGGTAGGGGGTCAGTACGGCGGTGCCACAGAATCACAGGGGGCATGAACCCTGGGTTTGAAACGGCGTGTAAATCATAAGGAGCTGCTCGGTCGGACGGGCGTTAGCGCTACGGCACAATAGCGCAGAGCTACTCGTGCGTGGTCGTAGATAAATGCATAACACATCGCAGCGCGCGCTTACATCATAATAGCAGCCAAGACCGTCTAGACACTAATCATGTAATACGCTGTAACGCGGGCTCGGGGGGGTGGGGTTCGGGGTATGGGGGGGGGGGGGGCAGGAACACGGCGTCACGCCGAACAACCGCCGTTTAAGTCCAAAATTAGATCAAGGAGAGAAAGACTGTGAGTTTTAATTGGGTAAGCTGGCATTGTGACGTCATAACGTCAGGATTCCCAAGCTGTAAGGTTACTATGACGACCTATAAAGCCTGGTTGAGCAGGTATGTGCTGGATATGTTGGCTTGTTTGCCTCGGTTTGTCTCAGCATTGCAGCCTTGGTAAATGTCTTACCCATTTCTGACTGTATCGATCAATCTTTGACCACTTAAAGTATAACGATCCAAATAAAAGCCCTAATAAAGAGACCAACATCTGGCCGTCTCTGCTCCTAATGGAAACAAACCACGTACTTGAGCTAAAGTAGGTCAAATATTGCTCTAAAAGTAAAAGTCCAAGTCCTCCCTTTAAAGCTTGACTTGATTAGAGGTACTAACGTGTTTTGCCTTCAAATGTACTTAAGCACTGAAGGTAAGAGTACCTCTGTTCTCGGCTTTAATTCGAGTACCGAGTACCGAGCCCGGAAGGAATAATAGAAACTGAATCAATGGGTTCCAGGTCCCCAGAAAATCCTCCCTGTATAAGTCATTCTGTACGTTAATAGATTTAGCATCACAAGGTAAACAGATCATGAGCTGATGAGTTTAATATGAGTTTAATATAATCTATACCGTATCGTAAAGGAGCCTCCAACCTACAGTTATACTAAATTCAATAACAATAAGCTTATTTTACAATAAAACATCTCATGGAATTAAGTGACTAATGGATAGAAAGAGAAAATGTTAGCTGAGCAGTTCCTGTTTTCCTTTCGGTTCTCTGTCATTACTAACCCTTAAGAATACAGCACTGTGGATGTAAAAATAAAGAAGAGCACAATAAACACAGCGGAGAGATTTCTCCATTCTGTTATACTCTCCCTTTCCTCTGGAATATTACTCTACATTTTCAGAGTGACTTAGCTTCTCTTTATTCAAACTATTACTCGGTTCATATTATTTAGGTCAATTCAAGTAACTTTTAATTCCTACATTTATTATCAGGCTGTGAGCTGGTCGGGTTTCTTTTCAAGATTTGGCCCTAACAAGGTTCCCTAGTTATAGCGTTTAGGGATTTTCCTTGCCACTGTCGCCTTCCGTCTGCTCAGTTTGGGATCGTATTAGAAAAAGCATACCTGCATTGAGACGATGCCCCATAGTAAAGCGCTCTATAGAAATAAATGTTAAACTTTTAACCCGATCGGTTCTCGTCGCTGCACTAATACGCTGAAAGATGTCACGTGTAGAATGAGATCAGAGTTCAAGTGAAAAGGTCCCCAAAATGAAAACACTTTACTAAAATAAAGATACACCAAAAAAAAGGCAGCTTAAGTACAGTTGCAATGGGCGTCGCTCCAGCGAACCGAATCGTAAAAGAATATATAATAGAGAGAGAAACGTACATTCTGTCTGTTTAGGAGAGCATATGCTGTGTGCTCACATGCATCATGTAGCAAATGAAATGGCGTGTGTGTGTGTGTGTGTGTGTGTGTGTGTGTGTGTGTGTGCGTGTGTGTGTGCGCGCTCCTAGTGTGTTTAGCATGTCTGCACCTGTGTTCGGTGACCTACATAAACTCTGCTGACCACAAACGCTGATAAAACAATTCCTCAGATTCGAGAGATGTAAGCTCCTGCATCCAGTTTTACCACACACACACACACACACACACACACACACACACACACACACACACACACACGGCCATGACCTACTTATACTGCACTGAGTTTATCTGCCACACACACTAACGTGAGCCGAAATCTTATCACCCCTCACACCGAGGAACCAGTAACCTTAATTATCTCCCAGCGGAGACACTTAGACTATAGTGAGTCAATATCAAACAGACTGTTCTCATAGTGGACGTGTTGGACGTGTGATGCTCTGGGTAATGTCCTGCTCGGAACCCTGCCACCAGCCGGTCAGTGTGTTTCTCAGGATTAAATGTATTGAATAGTAGTGTAAACTGATCCGGATCCTGTAGTTTATTAGATCTCTCTCACAGATTTAAACTCTCTGCATTTTTACATTCGTTGTTTCCTAAATATCTGAAATCTCACACTGAAAAATAAAAGCCTGCATTTGTTTCGAGTCAATTCCTGTGCATCTCTGATGATAGAGCTTCCATTCAGAAGCTAAATGCAGGCTGGGATTATGCAAATGAACACATAAAAGCTCTATAATGACATTTATGGGGACTGCTCGCACCTGCTCGGGGTACGATTACGACGATACTGTGCACTGCGCTAACATTTGGAAAGCTGAGCAGCTCAAACAGATGCAAAACTACCAATCAAACATGAGAGGGGTACGAATGCATTAGGCATAAAGTGTGTAAGATCACACCTTCCGTCTAACGTCCACTTTATAGAGCCGCTATTTATTATGTATTACGTTATGCTGACCGTAATCGATAGGTAACGTTACTCCAAACACCGCTTCCCACGCTCTTAGCGGCACTTCATTAAGAATCAAACCTCTGGAACTATTCACTTCTTTAAGTTTCTATTCGATTCTGATTCAAAGGGCTGGGATGTGATTATTAATGGATTAGCGCCGCCTCTTGTTTCGTTTTTCTCCCAGTCATCGCAGGACTTTTGG
>JAUZST010060324.1:0-23290 GCA_034779995.1 Parotocinclus haroldoi
TCCGTAACAGTACTGAGCCTTCTGAAAGTTTGATGAGATTGGAGAATAAATTGCAAAATAATATCTGAGAGTATTTCTCAATACAGATTCTCTCATGAATTGTGTACACGATACACCACTACAAACAAACTACAAAAGATTAGATTAGTGGACTGGCATGGCATGGCAATGACAAAAGCTTGACTTCTAGGTCAATGAACTATTTCTGTGAGAATTTAGATGAACCCTCACCTGATCTTACTTGCCACGTTCATGACCACTTGTGTCTGGACAGTACCCAAACTGGTGGAAAGTACCACCATGACTCATATAAAGGTTCATGCTGCGGTGGGCTAATGAATTAGACTGCTGCACTTCTGTTAATATCTGGTGAACTCCTGGTGATTATTTCTTGCTGGTAGGTGAAAGAAAGCTTCTGTCGTACCTTTCAAACTTTATTTGAACAAAGATGACATCTAATAGCAGATTTGAAAACTTGGTGACCTATCAAGGTTACTATTTTGTGCAATCTCCAACTGTGGCACTTGAAGTATTGTTTCTTCTCCAATAATCCTTGTTACTGTGCATGGAGGTAAAATACACTTTTCAGACGTGTGACTATTGCAACTATTGGTTGATTAACAAAAGTCATCATAACTTTATTTTGTTGCATTCTTTAGTCTTTTCTGTAAACCTTCTGTTTAGTAAAGGTGTATAAAAGGCTGCAGTTTGCTTGTGCATCAAGTGTAATAATGTGTATCTGAGCTATGTGTTTAGTCAAAATTATTTTCATTATTCGGTTATGTCACTTTTAAACTGTGTGATAACTGTTTGTATGCATATCAGCTAAACATTTTGGAACTAAAAAGTGGGGTGTTTTGGATGGTTTAAAATTAAATTCATTGATCATTGTTTGCGCGACTTTTAAACTGTCTAAAATCATACCATAGTGATAACAGGCATGTAGATTTGAAAATAATCTTCTGTAAGCTTAGAACTGTTGTAGAGTGTTTGTAGTTGTGCCCATTGCATGAGGAGGTGCCAGGATGAGGAAACATAATAGAGAAATCTGTTTTCACACTGTCCTGACCTCAGAGTTTTGATGTGTTAAAATATGCTTATGCTTTGTTACAATAAATCTTCCATGCATGGTGTTTTCAGCAGGGCTTCTTACAGGTCTTATTATAACAGTTGAAAAGTCAGATCAGATTTATTACAAATTTTTTATAATCCCATTCAGTTTCTATGGATCTGACCAGAAAACCACAGATTTGAATAATCCCCAAAATGAAACTAGTTGTTAACCAAAATGTGCATTAGAAGTTGCCATCAGTCATTTCTGGAAAAAAATAATTAGATTGCAGATTCAACAGCAACATATCTTTATTTTAGTTTTACTGAATCATATTAATTTGACAGACTTGACATGCTTTTATTTATAACCCCAAAATGCCAGCCGCCCCTCTATATTTGTGCACACAGACATGTGGACATATTAGTTGGAGGTGAGCATCCAGGGGAAGGAAGGTCCACCCTGTGTGTTTTCAGAAACTGTAACTGTTGGCTCTTCCTGCAGTTGTAGTGCGAGTAGTGTTTTATGTGTGTGTGTGTGTGTGTGTGTGTGCGTGCGTGTGCATGTGTGCGTGTGTGTCTATGTGTGTGTGTGCCAAGTTTATATAATCATTGTCCCCACAAGGATAGAAGAATCTGCCATTTTCTAGATTTTTTCTACAACCGAATGAATGTATAAACAAAGCAAAAGGCACAAAGGTTTTAATTAGTGTTAGATGCAGGTGAAGCATTATTAAGCTACAGTTATCATAATGTCAATGGAAAGTCTCCATAAACATATGTTAACCATGATTGTGTCTACGTGCACACGCATGTGTAAATGGATAGTGCAAAAAAGTGAAAAAGCGAGGAAAACGTGTTTGTTTGTGTGTTTTACGTAGGTGAATAAACAAATGAGCGATAGCATTAAATGGTCCATGTTAAGCTTGTTTTTTTGGGACAGAATGTCACTGTTAGCATACGAGTCATAAATTTAAAAGGAGTAGAATGATAGGCAGTTGTTTTTAAGCTGGTTATCATTATGTCAATGGCCAGGATTGGCAGGAGATAAGGTCAGAGGACAGATAAGGGACATCACAACTCCTCATTAAAGAAAAGTCAAGTACATGTTTTATATGAGTGAAAATGAATGGTAACATATATGGGTTAATCTTGAACTGTATTGGGTCTTTGAAGTTCGTGAAGCTCCCAGACTACTGAAAACATCACTAGGGGGCAGTGTATCATCCTTAACCTACCAAGGTATGGTTTGTGCTTCACTTCAAGCCCCCCAAACATTTGAGGGAAAAAGCAGTGTTTGTGCGAAATATATTTGTTTAATCTAGTCAAGTACAATGAATAACTTCGGTAAAATATGCTTGAATGTATTTTAAACATTAAGGAACTTGTAGTTTTATTTAAATGTTACATTCTAAAATGAATTTTTTAAAAAGCACTGGATTATTTGTTTATTGATTTTTTTTTCTGTAATTAATTTTGCCCAGTTTACTTGTTTCTAATTCCCACCCAAAAGCTAGTAATTTTCACACAGTATTTCCTACTAACTTAAGCATCATGACACTACTAACTGCTGTTCTGTAAACATGTGTAACATGATTTAAACATTAATAATTGCTTAACCTAACTTTGACTGACAAGAGAGTAAATAATGCCCTTCTGGTATACTCAGAGATCTGGAGAAAATTATGGAAGAAAATTTAAACTGTGATTGCTGTTTGTATGTACAGTCATGACTAAAAGTTGAGAATGGCACAAATTTTGGTTTTCACAAAGTTTGCTGCCTCAGTGTTTTTTAGAACCTTTTGTCACAGGTTTACGATATAATGAAGTACAATTATAAGCATTCCATACTTTTTTTTACTTTTTATTGACAAATACACCAAGTTTTAGCTAAGTCTTGATGTTTAAAGTGTCGACCTTTCTTCTGCAATTCATCTCAGCATGCTACATATCAGCTTCTGGGCAAAATCTTGAGTGATGGCAACCCATTTTTGTCTAATTAGTGCCACACAGTTTCTAGGTTTTTGTTTGTCCACCCTCTTTTTGAGGATTGTCCACAGGTTTTCGGTGGAGATTGAGATCTGGAGAGTTTCCTGGCAATGGATCCAAAATGCCATTGCTTTGTTCGCCAAGCCACTTTATCACTTTTACCTTGTGACATGGTGCTCCATCATGTTGAAAAAAGCATTGTTCCTCTCCAAATTGCTCCTGGATTTTGAAAAAGTTGCTCTTGGAGGATCTTTTACCATTCCATATTTATTGGAGTGCTCTTGGGCAAAAATTTTGAGTCAACCCACACACCTGGATGAGAAGCAACTCCATACATGAATGGACCCATGAATGCTTCACCATTGGCATGACATAGTGATCACCTTTTCTTCTCTGGACAATCATTTTTCCCGATTTCCCCGTCCCAAACAGCTTGAAATTGACTTAATCAGATATTATAACTTTTCCCCATTTATCTGCAGTCCAATCCCTAGATATGCTGCAGAATATCAGTCTGTTCTTGATATTGTGCTTGGAGAAAAGTGATTTCTTTGCTGCCCTGCTTGACACAAAGCCATCCTCCAAAACCCTTCATCTCACTGTGCGTTCAGATGCACTCACACCTGCCCCTTTCCATTCCTGAGCAAGTTCTGCACTGGTGGTGACGCAGTCTTGTAGAAGTTAATGTAACAGACAGATATGCTATGTTTTTATTTAGAAATTATTATGCTCTTTGTGTGACTAACCAACAGTGGCTATAAGTTGTCTTATAAGTTGTATTTAAAAATACAGTCCCCTGAGTTTAGGATGCATTATTTACTGCGTTAACTTGAGTCTTTAATTTCACCTGTGACTTTATTAGGTACATCATGCTACTACCAAGTTGGACTTTTGCCTTGGCCTAATTTTTATGGCAGATATTCAACAAGGTGCTGGAAACATTCCTAAGAGATTTTTATATTCACAATATAGCATGACGCAGTTTCTGTAGATTTGCTGGATGTACATCCATGATGCAAATCTCCCATTCCATCACATCGCAAAATTCTAACACTCCCAACCTAATGTCACAGTGGAAACCCAGAATCAACAGACCAGGCGATGTTTTGCAAGTCTTCCAATGTTCAATTTTGTTGAGCCTTTTTTTTTAGCTGTCGGGATAGGCCGGTGTGGTCTTCTTGTGCTGCTGTTTCCCATCGGCCTTAATAGCCGTTCAGTGATGCTCTTCTGTCTACCATGGACGTTCTGAGTTATTACTTTAGTTACTGTTGCCTTTTCATGAGTTAGAACCAGTCTTGCCATTCTCTGACCTCTGGCATCAACAAGGCATTTTTACCCAGAGAACTGCCAATTTTGTGAACCGTTAGCTATACCCAGAGAAAATTGTGGGTGAAAATCCCATTAGGTCAGCAATGTCTGAAATACTCAGCCCAGCCTGTCTAGCACTTACAACTATGACATATTAAAGCCACTTAAACCACCCTTCCTTCCGTATTGCTTGATTCATACTTCAGCAGTTTGTCTTGACCATGTCTACCTGCCTAATGCATAGTGTTTCTGTCATGTTTGCAAAGGTCAGCACCTTGCACAAAACTGTCTATTTCTTCTAAAACCCACCATAAACTGTATATATTAATTAATAATTAATGTAATTGATATGTAACTTTCGAATATTAGTCATGAAATATTACTTGACCAAATATGTACATATTCACACTGATGCTCAGTTTAAAATTGGGTAGATTGGTGGATCTAGATTTCCAATCAATATTTATTACTTTGGACATGGAGATAATAATACAAGTTGCTTATATAGATGCTTCACATTGTAGTGGTTACAAACTCTGTTGTTTTATTCCAATGATGTTCAGTTTTGTTGACCCATGCTGGCTGAAATTTAGACTAATTGGTAACAGTGGGTGGACATGGAGACAGGTATGTAATAAATATAAATATATATTTAGTGTTGACTGGGTAGTGCACTGTAGGGGTCATAGTCGATGTGTTGCTTTGTGGGTGGCAAGTTAGAGAATTGTATCTGACTATGAGCCAATTTACCCTTTGTTTTGTGTTAATAAAACATGTAGGTGAAATTCACTTCTTATATACTCCTTGTACTGTAGATGATGAATCCATCCACAATAAAATTCTTGACTATAGTTTATTTCAACACAATAAATACACATCACATCATTCTTGTTCACTTCCATGCACATGCTTCTAATAGTTTGCGTGCTTTCAACAGGTGTGCGCTATGGAATGATCATTTTATGCCAGCTACACAGAAGAAGTAGATAATATTTCTACTTATTTTTGTTTTAAGTCAGTTACAGTGTGGGCAAAAATATGTTCCTTATTCATCCCAGATCTATTTACAGAAATAAATACAAATACATACAATAAATACATCCTTACATACAAAGGGTGTCCTTCTATACTAATACATGTAATAGAGTGCTGAGCATATTTATACCAATATAAGCTTTTACTGTGAACAAATAGTTCTTTGCTGATTCAGACACACCTATTATTAACAGGTGCATAGAACCAATCAATTTCCATAGACAAACATTGACAGATGATCCCGATGACTCAGTGTCAGTGACAACAATCATCTAGATCCTGTGGATGATTGTGTGTACATGCACCATTGCTTTTGGACATAAAAAACAAGACACTACAGAGAACACAGTAAAATTATTCAAATTAATGTTTTACAATGTAAGAGTTGTGTTACTGCAATGAAGAAATAGTATGTAATGTTTGGTACGGACATGATCATGACATTGTTTGCTGAACTAAACCTTAGAGATATAAATACCTATTGGGTGTTCAACGGGCCTCAGTGATTAAGAAGAGGTGATACAGTGTTGTAATTGTCTCGTTCAGTGTGTTGCAAAGCAGATGGTAATGATTAGCAAAAACGAGGGATTGCATTTAGGTGTGCCAAAGGCTATAGTGTGAAGGACTTAGATGACTATGCAGGTGTATCAAAGCGCAATGTCTTCAGGAAATACTTGTCAGAATTGTGGCTAAAATACAAAACTGATTCATGGCTTGTGAATAAAAATCAGCCAGGAAAGAATTGCTTCTAGAAGTCAACAAATCTCCTTCACAAGCAAAGGGCTTTTTGTCTGTTAACTATGTTAACACATAGTTGTCTGTTATAGGGAGCAAAAAGACGCAAAATTGTACTGCACATAATTGAAATTGTGCTTTTTGGTTAGATGAATCTTGTTGTTGTCAGTATGTACAGGATGCTAGGCATAATGTTAATCGAAGATCCCAGGAAGGCTTTAATATGAACTGTGTGCAAGGTGTGGTTAAAACTGGAGTAGGCTTTGTCATGATGGGCCTTTGGTTGATGTGGCAGTTAATTTGAACCTCAATGGCCAGACTGAAATGCTGGACAACCAGGTTTTGCCGTTTGCGTTTGCATTTTACTAATTATCATAACATTTCTATGTTACATTCCCTGTATTCTAAAACGACTTACATTCACAGGGTTGCAAATGTGACTGGCATGATGGATCGGGATCAGTCACACTTGTGGACTTGCTCACAAAATCCCCAGATGTGAATCATCTTGAAAAATCTGTGGGAGTAACCTGGATGTCACCTACATGCAGAAATTTGCCTAGTCCATGCAATTCGAATCGAAGCTGTTATTACTGCTTGTATAGGTATTACACGCTACTAGGTACTTTACGAGGTGGTATTTTTTTGCGTCTGTTCTTCTTTAAGACATATATCTGCCCTGTATAACTGCACACCTTGTTGTTTACTCTGTGTTTAGTTATCTTTTCTGTATCTGCATTATTATCTGTTTTTCCTTTTGTTCCATTGCACTTCCTTTGTCTCCTTCTACATGACCAAGTGTGGTACTACCAACATCCTATATTTGATAGTACCTAAATGTAATATGCATATGTAGTTGTAGTACGGTAGCCCTAAGAGCCAAGCACTCTACAGTCCACAGTCTGTACTCATGCTTGTGTACTGGCATCTTCAAAAATGTTTAATAACCTGTGATTGTTTTTACACTAAGATATAAAACCTGCTCATGCTGCGTTGTTATGAGATTTGTCCAAACCTCAACAAGATTACACTGACCTTCATAATCTGACTACGGCAACTCCATCCCACCCCACGCCTCTTCTGACTGTCCTTTCTCACCAAGCACACACAGACACACACACACACACACACACACACACACACAGAGACACACACACACACACACACACACCGATATGGTATAATATAGTTATAACTTATGACTGCAGGCATTACGTACGTAGATAGACACCAGGAAACAGAGCAGAAGGCTTTAGGACCCAGAGTCACAGCTTTGAAGAGGCAGATCGAGGCTGACTCACTGAATCTGTGTGAGAGGGAGAGCTAGAGAAAGAGAGAGAGAGGGTGATAGAGAAAGAGGCAGAAGGGGAGAAAGGAGGAGAGAGAGGAGGAGACCAGAGCATAGGTGATCTTCCCCTCATTAGTTTCTGGACTACGGGAAAATGATGGGTTGAGAAGGTAGCCATGGAACCAAAGAAAGTTCTTCATTTCGTGCCGTCTGGTAAGAATCCTACACACAGTCATACACACATGCCTGTAAACATATATACACATGCTCTCTCTCTCTCTCTCTCTCTCTCTCTCTCTCTCTCTCTCACACACACACACATGCACCCGCACTGTCCAAGGGCCCCTGAACCCCAAGATTTTGTCTGTGCAAAACATCTGTGTTATGTGTTTGTGAGTGTGTGTTTATGCGTGTGTGTGTGTGTGTGTGTGTGTGTTTGCAAGTGTTTCGCATGTGTTGCCTTAAGTTTTTTTTTTTTTTTCTGGTTGAATCCTGCAGGTCTGCGGAGTGTTTTTCTCTAGAGCTGTTCCTGTTTTTTTGGGGTGCGTTACACTGAAAAACAGACAGACTTTTCGGGCTAGAATTAAATGCTTTAATTGATCTAACAATAATCTGTTAGTCAAGCCAAAGAAAATATGAAAAAGGTTTTGGTGACTTATTGAACAGTATGTATACAGATAAACACTAACAATGGAATGTAGTGTAGAGAGAGAGGGAGAGAGAGAGAGAGAGCGAGATGCTGCATGCATGAAATACCTGTAGAGCAGGGAGATGCTCTGGGACTCTGGATCTTATTTGTAGGTGTGATGCTCCTGTTCACTTTCATTTTATTGTGAGGATTCTCTCTGATGCAGATTGCAGCACATTAATACATACACACAAACACACTCTGCTCTTTTGAGAAACACGCACACACATACTCACTCATCCCTTACATTAGAAACACACTCTTTACTAATTTGTAGAAACAGGCAAACAGTACACACTGTTTAAAATTACACACATTCTCTGTTTGGATTTATCACAAATACACACAGGCACAGGCACACATGCATACACACTGTACTTTGCATTGTATTTCCCCTTATGGTAAATAGCAGCTTATGTCTATCTTTTTTTTTATCTGGTTATGATGAAAATACATAGTTATGTATTTGAGTCGCAATGTGATTTGTCCCCGTGATGCATTGCCAGAAAAGGCTCATGATTTTTCCTTGACAGCAACAACAATTCGGTTTCATGGTCTTTCTACACAGTCCTTTTGCCATTTTGCGTCATGTTTTAACACACCAAACACACATGTTGCATGATGCGTGTGCACACTGTATGTTCACAGGCCTTGCTAGGGAATTGAATTCTTATTTTGTCCTTGACGCGCTGTATACAGGGAAATGGACCGATGGATGCACAGTGGAAGTGAGTTTTGCAGCAGCACTATGACTGAGGAGGATGGGATTAATGAGATTAATGTTTTAGCATGCTTGCTCATGTAATAAGGAATGTCTTTGTCTTGATGACTGTCTTTCTCTAAAGAGTGGTGTGATTGCCTGGTCGTCTCTCCTTACGCGCATATGAAAGGTCAACGTTCTCATTTTCCCGCTAAAGTTACATATCAAATTTATTGGCACAGGTGGAGCAGTATAAATAGCTGTCATTTTTTCTGGAGGGCTTAATCACTGTGTGTTCAATAGCGTGCATGTGTGAATAAGCAACTGCACTGACGGCAAGTTGTGACCCTGCGTTTTTGTCCAGTAGTGTGGCCATGTCATTAACAGGGATAATAGTGCGTCATGTGTTTTTGGGGTTAAACAGAGACGTAAATAAAAGAATTATTAAAGACACAAGTGAGTATCAGCAGAGAAACTGCAATGAAAAACATCGTCAGCTCTGGCAAAGCTTTATCTGTGCACGTTCTTCCATCCCTTGTTCTTCGTTTCAATGAAATGCTCGGCAGCTAGAGAGTTTCTCAGAGGTGTCTTATTTATGAGTGCATATAAATGTATTTTAAATGCACAAAAGATAATCGGAGGAAATGCGCCATTTGGGTGCATTTAAGTTTGGGATAAGGCTTGTTTGTGCTGGACCACCACACAGTGAAATGTACTTGCATCATACAGTTTATAGTCAATAAAAAAGGTAAACAAGCCGTTGCAATCGAACAAATATAGACTATGAAAATAGTCCCAAATGGACCATGTCACTGTATTTTACCGAAGTTTTCTACTCAGCGTGTGACACTGGATTTGAGTAAATTCCTTCACACGCACACACTTATATATACATGCAAATACACACTTAGGCATACAAGCACCCCCCAGCAAAGTTCAGATTGCTTCAAGATGTCAGAGGATGCCAGTGTTGCTAAATTCCGACTGTCGATCGTGAAGCTGCTCATGCGCCTGAGGAGAAAGCTCAGCGTACACGTTTATATACACACATGGATATACACTCACATAATCAAACTCGCATATGCAGCAGTGTTTGACAAGGCTTATCAACTAAACAGAGACCAGTCCATTTGTGCATATTCGTTTGAAGCTACCCTGTTCTTTTCTGCTGCACAGTGTGTACACATCTGGCTTTCACAGAGAGAATATGCGCACCAATATCCAGAATCGTGATTGTGTATTGCGGCAGGAGACATCTGTCTCACTGTCTCTTGGCTTTGTCCCTATGTCTTTCAGTCTTTCTGTGACTTGTGGCAGAGCTGTAGATGATAAGAGGAATGGTGACCTGGCTTTAATAGAGGAAGACGGGAATGTGCAAGCTATTAGCAGGAATCCCCCAGCAGAGCGCTCATGAAAGCAGAGCTGCACGAGCTGAGAGCAAGAGAGTGAGACAGGAAGATAGAGAGAAAGAGATTAGAAGGGAACGAAAAATCTGTATTCCCTTGATGTACAGGACGGTGGTATCCACACAGACACACTGAAGCTCCGGCTGTTCCTTTCGGTTTACTGACATTATTTGGTTAAATACAGTTGTCATGTGGAAACACAGTGGGACTGCAGTCACAGCACCGGTCTGTCAGTGTACTCAGAGTCTGTATGTTGTGCTCGAGAAGACAGTGTACAGCTGAAAGAAATGTCCTTTCTTCCACTAAAAGAAGAGCTATCCAGTGTAATTATCAGCTCGTTTTCTAGCTGCGGCTTTTCTTGCTGCTGTTTTCGAAACCCTTTCTGAATTTTCAGAGAGCGAACACAGCAGGAGTGATAGTATTTACGAGATTTGTTCACATACGTATTGTAGGTAGCTTCAGTGAGTGATTCACGTATGCGTAGATCACGCTCAAGGTCGTCAAGTGACAGTATTACGGCCAGACTGATAGAGCACCGTGAAAGAGGGTGAACTATGAGAAGCAGGGAAATTATGTAAGCATTCTCAGGATTTCAAGACCTATAGTTTAATTTTAAAACATAGTTTTCGGGTTTAATCAAGGGGTATAGACAGGTAGCTTTAGAATTCCCTGGAATGTTTGTCCACTGCTACACGTTCTAGAGCTGTTCTCACAGTTCAGAATGACATAGAGCATGGTTTGAACGGTGTGCGCCTTGCCTAAAGCACGTAGCCGACACAAACCACATTTGCAATCATCTAAGCAGACTGCTTCGCAAACTATCTAAGAGAGATGAACAATAACTGATGTATTTCTTAGGTTTTTACATATTAGGTTATATGTGCATTATGCTTAACAAGCTATCCATGCTGAATCTATTATTGTTATTATAGTCATATCACAAAAACTATGTCATATTTGAATTTAATTGTATTTTAATAAAATGAAATGCTTTTATACATATACTTATATACATATAAATGCTGCAACGGAAATGAACTAATTTTAATTACTAATTGTAATTTTTTTATTTTTTGTAATGTGTGCTTGTTTTGTTGCTTGTTTATTGTAATGTGGAAAAGGGTGTTTGGCAGAGACCAGGTAGCTATTCTGTCATGTCACAGTTACGTACAGTGTGTATTCACATAATCCTTATTCTGTGTCAGAAACATGAATAGCTTCACATCTTTTAGTGTGTTCCAGAAGGTTTTTCCACCATCAACCCCGCTTTTTCCTAGCCAGTATTGCAAGGGGACAGGCCAAAATGTGCACTGGAAAGTGACAGCAGTCCATCCAAGTACATACTCTACATAAATAGAAGTAAATATAACTAAATGACATATTTCTAATAGGAGAACTTAATATCACCAATCAGTAATAAGGGATATTTATTGTTGCAATGTAGTGCAGTAGGGTTTTTGTTTTTAATTTGGATTATTTAACACCACTCTCAGCATCAGTGACCTATATACAAGGTTATCTCAAGACTAGTCATATATACACACTATGTTGAATGCTAATTTAGAGTAATCGGTTAGCCTAACACGCATGTCTTTGGACTGTGGAAGGAAACGGAGTACGCAGAGTAAACCTACTCAGACAGGCAGAACATGCAAACTCCTTGCAGAAAGGACCCAGGACGCTCCACCCTGGGCTTGAACCCAAGACCTTCTTGCTGTAAGGCAGTGATGCTACCCACCGAGACACGATGCCTCCTGGCCCAGAGGATAACATGCATATCCTACATTTATATGAAAGAACAACGCTATGAGAAACAAAGGATTATGAATATCCAATCAATCTAAATACAAAGGCCAGTCTTTACACAGTATTATCTACATGTCAATCTTTTTATTTCTTATCAAAGCCTTCACTTATCCCCATAAACCCCCCCCAATGTGTGTGTAAATGTATCATTAATGGTCATCAGAAGGAATTCCCTTTCTCATTAAGCATTCACAGGCTCAGGGGGAATGAGTGCCAAAAAACCTTGAGGCAAGTTTAGGCTACCAGCTCTCTCTCTCTCTCTCTCTCTCTCTCTCTCTCTCTCTCTCTCTCTCTCTCTCTCTCTCTCACTATGTGCCTAGCTCTCTTTCCCTCCTTCACTCTTAGCAGCTGTAAGCAATATTTGAATATACTTGTATGCACCTTTCATCTGTCTCATGAGTATCTTCATTGCCCTATGCACATTGCTGTGCAGTAAAGAGGTGTTGTGAGTGCTAAAGGCCTATGGCTACAAGCTATTACAAGAGAATGAAAATGTCTCAGAACACTCACACAGTCTCTAATATACGATCAGTCATCACTGAATCTAAGGCATGTCCATAGGACAGTCTAAAGTGCTGTGATGGAAGGACAGCACATCTCTGAACATCTCAGCTACATTACATTCATATGCTTGATAATCTAGTATGGATTGTGACATTACAGCAATGAGTATGTTATATAAAAGGAATTTCTCCTTAAAAAATCCCGAACATGTGTAGTGCATGCTTGTTTAGTTCTTTAGGCCATTGCTTTTTATCGCTCATATTTTAAGTGGACAATGTTCATGTGTCTGAAAGGGGATTAGCTTTTTGTCTAAGCGGAGCTTAATGCCTAATGTCCAGATAAAAAGCAGCAATACAGATACCACCTATTTGATTTGTCTTAAGCTGTTATGCAATCAGATCAAGCACTGCTTTTTTTTGCAAGACTGTATTTCGCTCATGATAAAATCATTTATACTGAAAATAAATACCATCATACTGAACAGTTATTTTGTGTATTGCATTATCACTATTTTCTGATTACATTTACATAATATCATTCTGTAGACTTACAAAATGTTCAAGTTTTTTTGAACTAATGAACAGCACAGCAAAACTTTATTTAAACCTTTAGACTTTTTAAATTGAAATGTAGTTTTTGACTTGATTTAATGCTATGTGAATTCATAACAACTTGCATTATTGTAGTTATCGCCCCACCTCAATTTGACAAATTTCTCCCCAGCTAGTGCATAGATTAGTAAGTGAATAAATAGTGTAGGTAATATATATTTAAACAGAAACCAACTTTGTTGGTCAAAATTACAGTTGTTATATTAAGGAATGATCAAATAATGCAATAACAGGTAGATGTATAGGCATATAGATGTACATGGCTTTAATAATGAAATACATAACCCCAAATCAAAAAAGGCTGGGACTGTATGGAAAATGCATACAAATAAAAACAATTACCTCGACTTTAATTAATTAACAGTATGAACTTGAGATATGTTTAGTGTTTCAGTTGTTATTTTGTCACATTCTTCCTGAAAACATGTCTTAAGATGTTCAACAGTACAACATTACCACACATTCTCGATTGGGGACAGGTCAGGAGTGCAGGCAGGCCACTCCAGTATCTGTACCATTTGATTCTGCAGCCATGCCTTTGTATTGTTTACAGCATGTGGTTTTGCATTGTCTTGACAAAAAAACATGGACTCTTAAGGAGAAAACGATATCTTGAATGCAGCATTTATTACTCAATATACCTCAAGGTACAGTACTTTTCTGCTAAAGGCACTGACACAGCCCCATACCATAACAGACCCTGGCTTTTGGACTAATAACACTCTGGATGGTCCTTTTTTGTCTTCGATCCGAAGCATAGTGTTTTGTTTTTTTTTTACAAAAAAAGACCTTGGATACTGATTTATCCACTGTGTCATGGTCCATCCTTATAAACCAGAATATTCAATTTTCAATATTCTTTTTTCAATTTATTGGCAAACTGTAGATTCTCTAGTTAACCACATCGTTGTTTAACCAAATCATATTTACAATCACCTGTTTGAAATCTCATCATTATTTAGCATTTTTAATTCATATCTAGCTTTAAATTGCTCCATCCCAGCTTTTTAAAAACCGTGTGTGGATCTTTATTAACAAATGAAATGAAATTAAACAGGTTCATACTGTCTGCACTGAAAGATTTTTGTTCTCGCAAACATAATTTTTAGAATCAGATGAAAATTTACCAAGTTCTGACTTTTTATATGTTGGACATTTGCATACCATCATTGGTTATGTTGTTATGATGAAACTGATTCATTCAGCACACATAACTTGACCATATTTAGATAGATGACATCGAATTTTTTTTGGCTTCTCCAATGGGAAGTTTTTGAAATGGAGTCAATTTTCTGTGCTTTTGATTGTTATTGTACTTTTTTTTCTGTATGGATACTTTTTAAAAACATGTTTTAAAATAAACTTTTAATCTGAATATCAGTATTTTTTAAGAGAAGTGAAAGTTGTATTTTTGTTACTAATTAAATTAATAGAGGGGACACTTAAATTTACCTTTAACATATCAGGTGCAGGCGCTTTTTGTTTTCGTTCGATCTTTTTTCAAAAGTGAGAATTTTTGAAACATTTTTATCCGGAGGTCTCACTTTGAAATGGTATTGATTTTTTGGCTTACGCTGGCCGTGGCTAGGTGCCTGCCCTGGCAGGAAGGATCTGCTACCCACAAATGTAAGAAATGTGCATTTTTTATATGCATTTCCAACTTTTGGCCCTAGGCTTGCACAATTTGGGATTGGCCTTTTAAGATAATATAGTATTGTAAAGCTGCTTTGAGACAATGCATCATTGTAAATACATTTGACTTAACTTGACTTAACTTTGTCTGATTTGGGGCTGTACATTGAGTTACTTGTGGATATGCATATTAGAGGTAGAGAGCTCCAAACATCAAGAGGTTTGACATGAGGTCAGTGCAGCCAATGGGGGTTAAACGTAATGTGATCAGGAATGGGAGGCTGTCTAAGACTTTATGGGAGACTACTAAAAAAATCAGAGCCTTGTGTTATGCATGTCTTTTATTATTATTATTATTATTATTAATAATGATAATAATAATAATAATAATAATAATAATTTTATATCATGTTATTGAGTGATGGCAAAGCTAGTGGGATTGCTTAATTATCATAATTAATAACTAAATAAGGTAATATATATGAAATTTCAGTGATTTATAACAACATTTTTTACTGGTTGTTTAATTAACTCCTCAGCAGTTCACCTGTCTCTGGTACGTCACTCTACAATGTAACAACTGTTTAACTGCACCTGTTTGTGTGACTCAGACTTACCGACCAGACTTACTCAGCAAGTGTGTATCTCCCCGTGTTTGAGAGAAGTACCTGCATGCTGCTGCAGGAACAGAAAAATATAGTCTAGCTAGCATTTATCATTGCTTTACTTTAGTCAGGCATATAGTGTGTAGCTAAGTTCAGGTTACAGTATAATGGGAATGGTTGTATAATTGTTGAATATATTATGAACGTTTCTGACTGATAATGGCATGACCATCATTGCTTTTATCATCGCCACTGATCACTGCATACTATTTTTTCTGCCAATGTTCAGAAATCCCAACTGCTGTCAGAGGAAATGCTGGTGGAGCACGGGCCTGGGCTGGCACCCTCTCACACAACCCTCTTACAGCAGACACTAAATAAGTCTAAACTGAATTAATCATTAAATCCTCTCAGAGGAAAAGTTCTCGACCACTGATTTATATTTTATTTCATTAACATGATAGCTGGCTACAGGCATGCACAGTGTAGTGGTTACCAAAAAGCTGTTACTGAAAGGGAAGTGAGCCAGGATAAGAGCTAAGCTTACCCAGCTTGAGAGCGAGGACAGACATGGTTGTCACCCCCAGCCTAATTAAATGCATGCTTTGCTTACATACCTTGCCTGTGTTTCCTTTCCTTGGAAAATACCAATGTAAGCTAATGCTATTTCTAAGCTAATGTGTTTCATAAAGGTGTATTTTAAATGACAAAGCAATATGGCCTATTAGTGATGGTAACCAAATGAATTCCACAACGCGTGTTGGGGGGTGGGTACAGGCATTGGGCTTCCTGGGCGAGTCACCAAGGCGGGACGGAACAGAGAAATGTTACCAGCGGAAATACTGCAAGTAACACAAATAACAAGAAAAGCAGTTCCAGATGCACCACACTTGCTGTCCATTTTCACATCGATATGTTGCATTTGTGTTATTGAAAACAAGAAGTCACTACCACCTATAAGCCCCACGGTCCTTGTTACACATTTTAGAACGTCCATGGTGTTTGTGTAGTTGATTGTTTACTGTGAGAAAATGTACGAGACTCTAAGGATTGCATTCTCACCTCTGCTCAAAACACAAACAGCTGCTGTCTTTTATATCTGCAGCGTTGGTCACGCTGTGTATTCAAAAAGCGAGTGATTAGCAACGCCTGCACTGACAGTTTATTTACTTATTTAAAATAGAACCTTGTTTTCCTATGAAATACTTAATCTGGCATCTGAGCTTTATCGGCCTGTTTCCTGCTAATACCAATATGTCTGGGTAACATTATGTATTGTTTGAAATTATTAACCCTACTATTATGTTGGTCTGGCCTTGGGCAGTCTTATGCCCAGTATATCAGAATTTTAATCTTGGTTAGAAGTTTAAACAGCTTAGACCTGAGCGGGAAGCCTTTTGTCCACTGAGGGGCAGTAGGATTTTGGGTAAACAGATGTGACTTTAAGCATGGTCTGCATACATGTCAATAAGCAAGAAAGCAAGAGCACTAAGAAGCGAGCAGCTTTCAATATTTTTATAACTGTGTTTTTTATAAGTGAGCTTATGAGTTAAGAATTAGGAAATTATTCATGCTAAAATCCCACAGGGCACAAAATGAGGCAGCCAAATTGCTTTTTCAAAACTCTAGTGGAGCAGCGCAGTGTGTTCTCCATAGGTTGTATAACTATATCTGACTTGTTTCTGACTAGACGCAAAACACACTGGACATAATCTTATAAATGCAGTTTCATAACTCAGATTACTAAAGTTGCACTATCCAAACTCGAAAAGTAAGACATAAAAGGGTGTCCATTGTCTAATTTACAAGAATCTGAAGTATTCTTGTTTTTAGCTTGTTTGTTTCAGACCTCAAAGTGTGCTGAGCAGACAGAGTTGTCTTTGTCATTATTTTTAGGAGTGCATTATATGTACAAATGATGGTAGTGTTGCCAAAAATGAGAATAAATGAAAATAGATGCACCATGTACACCAGAAGATGAATGTTTTTACCTGTAAAGGAGATGCTGTCAATTTCCAGTGCTGTAACCAGTCATGGTCCATGATACAATAAAGTGTGATCTACAATAGACTACTGTCTGGAAGAGCACCCTCTGGTCTGTTATATGACGGAGACTCTGCCTTCATACCTAAGGAACTCTGAGACTTAGAAGCCCTTAGAAACAAGATCAGTTCATAAAGTCAAGGTGAGGGCTCAGATGCACTCTTCCAGTTTGGTCCCAGTTCTCGTCCTGTTCCATTCAGGTTTTATCCACGTTCATGGTCTCTGTGTTTCTGTTTTCACCTCAATAGGGTCTTTTGAGTTCCTTGGGTCTGAGGGCTGGGTCTATATATAGCATGCGGTGGATGCCCCTTGTGACAACTACATTTACATTTTGGCCACTATTTAAACCCAATTGATAACATTTTTTTGTTGACAACCTCTGCTTTGAAACACTAATCAAGTCAGCTTAACTGGTCCTTATGTCATTCCTCACTGTAGTATGCACTGAAAGGAGGTTCCATTGTGCAATATACACCGTGTTTACTTGATAATTTGAGAGTAGTTCCCATTATTTCATTATTACATAGTTATTACACTGCAGTTGTAAAAATCAAAAGTTCAGGATGAGAATGAGATGGAACTGACACATTTGGCAAAGCCATGTAACAATTAAACCCACGTCATTCCTGTATATTTGAGTTAGTAGTAGCCATAAATACCCACTTCATTTGTAATGGCGACATTTGTAGAAGTATTGCATATAATTACATTTTTAATTAAAACCCAAACTATTATTTTATTTGACAATGCCTCAATTGCATAAATACTTTTATTTTACTACTACTGTAAATGTAGTAGTGTCTGTGCTGTAGATTGGAATCTTTGTGAAGTTTATATATTTCTTGCACCCTTTTTTTTCTTGTGTACACTGGTTTCGTCCTACATTTTAAAACATCCTAGTGTGTATACTGGTTGCTTGGAATTACCCCTTGTTGTAAAGAGTTTGAAGGAGTCTGACATGCTGTCCAGTGAACTGTTGCTCAATCCAGATCATATTCCTGCTAGAGGTGGGTATAAAAGTGGAAAACTTAGGAAAATATAAATAACTTGATTAGTCCAAATATGTACTTGAGTAGAAGTATCATTTACACAAATTATAAAAAAATATTATTCTTGGTTATTTATTTATTAGTCATTTATCTCATATCTTTAAGAGGCAAAAAAGAGATATTTGAGACATGAGGTAAGATCAGGTGTATGTTTCCTGGTGTGTTAAAAGAATTGTGGAATTTAATCATGGGTAGAACATAGAAGATTTCTGAGGGAAAAAAGTCCAAACATATGGACTCCACCAATCCACAATTACAGACAGACTGTGTACAAACAGATGAAATTCAGAACCTCAATCCTCCCTTGTAGCAGACGATCAGCAAAGCTCACTCCAACTGCAAAGCACCATGCCCTAGGAAACCAGGGTTACTTCTAAGCAATTAAAGGCCTAGCTCATGTTGGCAAATTTTAATGTTTAACATCAGTGGTGTGCATGGCAGGGTTTAAAAGAAAAAGCTACTACTCTCCAAACAGAATCAGTCAGCCCTTTTGCAGTTGGCTAAAAATTCAGAAAGCTGCATCCCAGATTGCTTCTTACACATACAGTTTACATAATTTACAAATGAAATTTGAGAGTTAGTCTCAGAAAAATTTAACTAGAAATAATTTTTCATATTTTACATGAAGCATAAATAATGATACAAATGAAAATGAAATAATGTTACTACTCATTACTACCCACTGCTGCCTAGTGTACAGTGTTTCCAGGATAGGCACTGGGTAATAAGCAAAGACAACTATAAGTCAGAAAAAGGCTGGGGCAAAACTTGGATTTTTTTCATGCATTGTCCAGTCAACTTAATTTTGCTTTCATTTGATAATATACGTTTAATCCTTCATTCCATTTCAGTCCCTGGAAAATGTTTTCTTGAAGACAGCTTTTGTTTAAGATCTCAATGTACTTCCGTGCATTCTTGCTGCTGTCACAGAAGTGTAAATGACCTTTGCCAAGGGCATTGACACAGCCTCATACCATGACAGATCCTGGCTTTTGGACTTGTTGCTTATAATGGTCCTTTCATCTTTGGTCCAGACCTATGCCCAGCTCCCAGATGCCTGGACATAAATAACACAATGCCTCTGGTTTGCACGGTAAAGTTTTAAGTGGCATTTGCCAATGTAACATTGTATTGTTGTGCTTAACAAAGGTTTAAAGAAATAATCACTTGCCCATGTGTTTATATCAGCTATTGTTGGATGCTGGTTCTTGATACAGTGCCATCTTGAGAGATTGAAGATCACAGGAGTTCTGTTTAGGCTGCATTTATTCCACCAGAATCCTCGAATAGTTTAATGATATTATACACTGCAGAGGGAGAAATATGGAAATGTTTTTCAATCTTTATTTGAGGAACACTGCTTTTATACTAACTCATGATTAGAATCGCCCATTGACATCACCTGTGTGAAATCACATCATTATTTTGTTTACTTTTCCATCATTGCTATCCCTAAATTATTCAGGAATGGATACTTATTAACAAATGCCATTATGCTGACCAGACAACACATGACATATCTCCAGGTTAATTCTGTCTGGAAACAAAAGTCAAAGCAAATGTAACACGTTGCATTTTTTTTATTAGCGTTTTCCGTATGTGCCGACTTTTTTCTGATTTAGGGTTGTAATTTTTGACTATGACTCCATAGTTCTGTTCGTGTTGTAATATTGTTTCTATGCATATGATTGCAGCAAAGCTCATAATGTCATTATAATTCTGTTGTGTATGCAGCAGAAGTTGAGCATACTGTGTGGTCTAGAATGTCTTTATTCTCAAAGCAGCAGAGCTATTTTAGCTGCATAGATCCTGCTCAACATTTCTAATGAGAGAGAGAGGCAGAGAGCTGATAACCTCACATCGACAAATGCTAAGTTCGCAAATGCTTGTACATAACTCCAGCTGTGTATTCTGCCTTCAGCCATGCCATTTTCTCATCTTCTCTTTGTCTTTGCTCTGGCATAGTCTAACTCATGGATGTTAAGCTAAGCGCTGTAAATTTTCATTAACATTGTCAGAAAGAGAGGGAGTGAGAGAGAGAGAGGGAGAGCATGTTTGTGAGAGCAGCCAGCCTTCCTGCATTCATCGAGTCTGTTCGCTACTGTCAGAGATACAGAGGGAAATTATGAGGCAGAAAAATTTTTGCATTTGGTGCTTCTCGTTTCAGCTGTGCAGCTAGGCATGCAAGAGGAAACCGGGCATCAAAAGATATGCAAATGGGCTTGTGGTTTGGCAGCATGCACGTCAAATGCATGACTATCTGGAACCACTGGTTTTGAACTCCCCATTTCTTACTTTTTCCCTCTCCTTTTGTCTCATTTAACATTTGTGTTTGTTTGATGCGTGATGTAAATACTGTAGGTGCAATGCTCACCATAATGGAGAACTAAAAATGCACATGCAATGATGTAGTGACCAAGGTTATTGTTATGAAACACATACACACAGAAGCACAGCCAGTCATAGACGTGATCTGCAAGTTTTCTCTTCCTGTTTGATAAAACAGCATGCAGAACTAAAGGCAAACTAATATACCTGCTCAGTGCAGTTGGGAGAACACAGCATATTTCAGTGCATTTTGCTCTGAAAATATTATTATTATCATTATTATTATTATTATTATTATTTAGGTGGTTTCCAGACAAAGGCATAAGCTTTCAATGGCTTTAAAGAAGAACGATTGCATTGGTTTTAACGTGAGGTAAAATTTCAATGCCATAGAGTAAACAAAGCTCTGTCTCGCGCGCTCTCTCTCTCTCTATTTCTCTCTCTCTCTCTCTTTCTCTCTCTCTCTCTCTCTCTTCCCCCTATGATCTGGCTTTGATCATCTGGTGTCTGCTGGAGAAAGAAAGAAGAGAGGGTTCTTCTGTCTGCAGTTTACTGTGTTTGTAACTGACAAACAGATAGAAAAATCTGGAGCCATGAAGAAAGTGAGACTGGCTGTCCTTACATTGTAAAAATCCTCACAAGCAAATAAATGATCAAGAAGTGATGAAGACGAATTGATTATGCAGATCCCTTTTATGGCCCGTCAAACAAGCCCATGTCCTAGGATAGCCAAGCTGCCCCTTTTGGGCCCTTGATCAAGGCCCTTAATCCACAATTACTTGAATTGTACCTTGTAGGACTGTATCAGTTGTAAGTCGCTCTGGATAAGGGTATCTGCTAAATGAGTATCCATTGTAAATATGATTACAGTAATAATTCCAACAGTACTACATTGCTTATGTTATATAGTGGAGTAGTCAGATGTACGCCAGTTTACTGCACAGTAATCTCAAATCAGGAAGTATTATGACTTTTCCTCCTGCCTGATTTATTGCTAGAGGAGTTGCATAATGCAATAGAGAGGGCAGACCCTGTTTGTGTTATCATTTAGCCTTAATATCAGGATCTGTAGGTAAGTGTACAACAGCTATAAAGTGACTCTTATTAGCCAAAGTATTTGGATGGAGAGTTTATAAGAGATGATTATAGGGTACACAGAGCCTTAGGCAACAGCCCAGTTTCCATTGAAAGGTCATATTTTAGGTAGAGTATAAAGAGCAGAGCAGTTGGCTACAGGCACCATTGATAGGTTGAAGATACAGTACATCAGGCCTTAACCTGTGTCTTAACCCTTAAACTGGGTACAGCACACTTGGACTGCACAAGAAACTAATCCTGCACTGTGTACTAGTACAGTACTGTGTAAGTATTGCCGGGTCAAATTTCTCAAAGTAAAATAATGGTAGCACAATATTGTATTGTAGCAGATAGCATTTTAACCAGCCAGCTCCAAGGAGTTCAAGCATCACTTTTGGTTACTGTCTGTCTGGTGTTCTCAGCATGTCCGTGTGGGTTTTCTCTGAAATCCCAAAAACAGGCTTGTCAGTAGAATTGCTACTCTTAAGTTCCCCTAGATTTATTTATGTATGGTATTGGTGTCATATACCATACTATACTATGATTTCTCTGTACCTGTACTAGTACCTGGTGTTGAAGTAACTGTTACGTTAAGCAATATAGACACAGAGAAAATTGCCGCAGAATATTGACAATGTTAAAAGATTCCATCCAATCAACCTCCACAATTCAGTTTGTGTCTCCCTTGGCAGCTACACCATGTTCATTTGTTTTAGTTTATATTAAATCTTGTCTCCACCCCATTTCGTAACTGGTTTATTTCCTGATGGTATGCATCTGTGCTTAGTTTCCTCTGATTAGTTTATGTTTACCTTGCGTGTTCCTTTTCGAAGTCTTGTGCATTCATGACTGCAACTTCAAGGCTTGCTTTCCTGTCATGTTTCACAAATGTCTAATTTATGTGGTTTGTTTTCTGAGAGGAATTTTTACTAAGTAATCATTAAAATTCCTAGGCTTAGAGAAGGATGACATCCTGTTTGTGAATGAATTTTGGCTGCAAGTGGCTGATAAGTTTCTGTTTGTGTGGTAAATTTACATTGCAGTGAAGTGAAAATAAAATGTTTTACAATCAATTCCTTATACATGTTAACGTATATTTACAACATACTGACTTGCTCACTTTCCGTAACTCCTTAATTGCATTTAAGGGGACACATACATACACAAGCCCACACACACATACAGTGGGTACGGAAAGTATTCAGACCCCTTCAAATGTTGCAGCTGTTTGCTAAAATCAAAAATGTTCATTTTATTTCTCATTAATGTACACTCAGAATCCCATCTTGGCAGAAAAAAACAGACATGTAGATTTTTTGTAAATTTATTAAAAAACAAAAACTGAAATATCACATTGTTATAAGTATTCAGACCCTTTGCTGTGACACTCATATTTAACTCACAAGCTGTCCATTTCTTCTTATCCTTCTTGAGAT